>WHVA01000503.1:0-78567 GCA_015179125.1 Gautieria morchelliformis | reverse complement strand
GCTTCATGGACGTATATCCCGATGACATAGTAATTTACTCAAACTCAATCGAGGACCACATAAAACACTGCAAGTTAGTCATTGACATCCTGTGCTGAGAAAAAATGTACCCTTCCATGCCAGATAAGCTCCAGTTTTTTGCGAAGGAAATGAAGATCCTGGGTCACGTAATCGATGCGCAAGGAATGTCATGGATCCTGAAAAGGTCGACCGAATATTGAACTGGAAATCACCTACGGGTAGGGATACCCTGGCATCCTTCATAGGCACTGTCAGCTACATAGCGCCAAAACTGCAAGGACATATGCAAGCCAATGGGAATCCTAACGAACCGAACAGGATCGACAGCATTGTGGAGATGGGGTCCTATGGAGCAATGAGCCTTCGATTCTGTGAAACAAATCGTACAGACTCACTGGGATTCACACCGAACCGCAATCAACTACGCAGCAGATGCTCTGCCGGTGAACTTGATCTGTGACACCTCATTAGGGGGCGCAGGCGGCGTCCTGACACAAGGCGCGGACATAAGAAATGCTGCAACAATTGCTTTCTGGTCAGCCAAATTTAACCCTGCGCAACAGAATTACCCTGTACATGACCGTGAACTCCTCGCGATGATAAAATCACT
Source organism: Gautieria morchelliformis (assembly GCA_015179125.1). NCBI lineage: Eukaryota > Fungi > Basidiomycota > Agaricomycetes > Gomphales > Gomphaceae > Gautieria > Gautieria morchelliformis. The sequence continues at coordinate 77,936 of WHVA01000503.1, read as the reverse complement.
CAAACGCTTCCATCATCTGCTGCAAGGAATCAGGTTTCGGATATTCACTGATCACAAGCCGCTTGAATACATGCTCACCCAGAAAAACTTGTCAGCCAGACAACACAGGTGGATTGACGTCCTAGGAGACTTTGACTTCAAAATACACTACATCACTGGTGAAACCAACATGGTAGCTGACGCGTTATCATGAATGTACAATGTGGAATGAGATGGAACAGTGAGGAGCAGATCAGAATACATACAGGAGGAAGACTTACCAACACAGGCCCCACGGCCACCGCAATGCCTCCAGCCCTTACGTACAGGCAGGGAGGCAATGGCTTCACTGGTTATGCACCTCGGTGCTGCCAGTATGGCCAAGTATGCTACAACCAGGAGCGGCCGCATGGTAAAACCACCCATAAGGCATGACGAAGAGGGCATGGCAGTACGACCCTGACAAAAGCGAGTAAGCCCGTACAGACGACATACGTAAGAAAACACAAACCTGTGGAATTGACAAAATCGACGACTTGCGCTCATCCAAAAAAGGTAGAACCCGCGGCTTTACACAGCACGAGTCACTCCGTGGACACCCCGACATGTGACACATGTCGTGTAGCGGACTACCCCATAGAACAGATGCCAGACACTTTGGACGTGGAATATAACCCACCACCATTCGCTGATGTAGTATCTATGCTTGATCCTTCCCTAAGCTTCCTGGAAGTACTGAAATCACTATACTACGAAGACAGCTTCTTCAGGAATATGATCACTGCTCCTAACTATTTCGAGAATTTAACGCTCAAGGACGGACTCATCATACTACGAGAGGCCGAGGGTACCAAGCTATGCATCCCAGAAGGTCGGCATAAAGATCGCAACATGCACGAGATCCTTATTTCGCATGCTCATTCCTTACTCGCACACCTAGCCAGCAGAAAAACTTTTCATTACTTATGTGAACATCTCTGGTGGCCTGGAATGTTCAACGATGTGAAGACGTTCTGTTCCAGCTGCCACATCTGTGCAATGGCAAAACCGATTAACCATTTCAAGTACAGCGAGTTGAAACCCCTAGCCATACCAACACGATGATGGCAGCAAATAGGGATTGATTTTGTTGGCCCTCTGCCCTCATCCTTGAACAGACACGGCGAGTTTGATATGCTATGTGTGATCATTGACCATTTAACCTCTATGATACATTTAGCTCCTTCAAAACAAACGTTCAGCGCCAAACAAATCGCTGAGTTAGTCTTCGACAACGTCTACAAGCTGCATGGCATGCCCGAATGAATCATCAGCGACAGGGACTCCCTATTCACGGCAACATTCTGGTAACGCCTGCATAAGCTCCTCGGGTCGGAACTACGCATGTCTACTGCCTACCACCTGCAGACCAATGGCACGACCAAACACGCTAACTGCAGGATCACTCAAATGCTACGAATCACCATATCTTCTGATCAGAAACACTGGGTCCAGAAACTGCCGTTCATTGAGTTTGCCTTCAATATGGCACGCTCTGACATGACAGGGTTCTCTCCTTTCTTCTTGAACTATGGAACGGTTCCACATCCACTCATTTGGACACACAACGACTCTTACGTACCAGGGGTACAAGCATTTGCCAGGAGAATGAAGGACGGACTTACAGCAGCACACAACTCAATCCTCGTACAACAAGTGAAGCAAATTCATTCTGCCAACCAATGTCGTCAACCAGTCCCATTCTGTGTAGACGACCTAGTGTACTTGTCTACAGAAAACCTGAAATTACCAAAAGGCCATGCAAGGAAGCTAGCTCTGAAGTTCGTGGGCCCCTACAAGGTTTTCCAGGAGGTTGTCCCGCGGACATCCTATAAGCTGGCTCTTCCGAGCAAACTTGTGCGAGACATACACCCCCTATTCCATGCCAACCTTCTACGCATACATGTGCCCAACGACGACCGAAAGTTCCCAGGTCGCTCAATCGGTCAAGTCACGACCCTAGGGACGGCGGCGCCGGAGTGGCAACCACGCACTTTTCTCAGCCACACTGGCAAGGGACGCGATTAATGGCTCGAAGTCCAATGGCAAAACAATGACACAACCTGGCTCCCATACACATCCGTCCGCCACCTATCGAAATTCGACGCATACTTAGAGGCTCAGGATGTCACTTCCATAGAGGACCTCCCTGACGGGAACGGTCGCATTCCCTGGAATCTAGAGATAGAGATGGAGCTCCCCAAGCATATCGGGCCTGAGCCAGGCCCAGCTACACCGATCAGCACCCACACAATACAGGTTCCAATCCCCAAGCCTATAAAGGCTACTACGTGTTCATTCGCCCTGCCACACCTGCTACAAATTACACTAACACTGCCCTGCATGACTTCACACCCTGATACCCTTGGTGACACGCATGCCACTTTCCAGGCTTGGCACAACAAGTCGACACTACACAAGTACACAGGGGGTCCAGACCCTGGCACAGCGCCGGCAGGGTACGACACTTGGCTGGGAGGTGTCAGGGGACACCCTGTTTTCCATTTCCAGTTCCGACACCACACCCAGTTCCGACTCCATTTCCGACTCCGGTTCCGGTTCCGATTCCATCTCCGCCTCCGCTTTCGGAAATGATTCCGCTTCTGGGAGAACTTCCACCAGTTCTGTTCGCCTTGCCAGTTCCACTCCAATTTCCGACTTCCACTCTTGGAACAGTGTTGGAAATCAAGCGACTCGCGTAATAGGTGGCATCAAGGGTCGATCAAGGGTCAGGGTGGTCAGGGAGGTGCAGGGTTGATGGCGGGTGGCAAGTGTTGTCCCTGGCTGCGCAGCGTAGTATAATACGAGCTCGCTGACATTGGGGGTCCTTAGACTTTTCTCTTTGGATTTCCCCTTGTCAGGTGAGAATCCCCTCTCTTGTATACTCTGTTCATTTATACATACTTTGGATTTCCCCTTGTCAGTTGTGTGATAGTGTGATCTCCACAACCAGCCAGGGTTGCCCTTACAGCAGAAAAGTCTCTCCCCTAGAGGACCGGCGGTCATACTGCGCGTTGCATTCGCCATAGGTGCATTCGGAATCGGAGACAGCGACTCGGAGATCGCAACCTCTTCCACACACACAGCGTACGACAGCCCCTCTTCTTATGTCGAGCTCCCAACCCTGGAAAACACGTCCCATATTTCTCCTCCCGACATGGATCCGGACGATCGTCTTTGGAATATGGAGGAGGAACTGACGCGGAACTGGATGAAGACCGACGCGATTGAAACAGCCTTACAAGCGATTTTGGCTAAGTTAGATATTCCACAAAGTGGTGGAAATGAAATGCTGGATGATCCGGATTTCGGAAAAGTGGAAGTAGCGGAAGAGAGGGTCTCTGCGAAGTTAGCAAAGGTCAAACCCACAACTCCGGCGGACTTTGACGGAGATCGGGAGAAGGGACACGCATTCTTCAACACATGCAGCATCTACTTCGCAATTGTCGGAGACCTCTTTCCGAACGACCAGGCTCGGATTCACTGGGCATTGTCCTTTTTCAAGTCGGACCGCGCAGCCCGTTTTGCAAACAAGGTGATCCAACATGAAGCAATGGGCAAGGGGAACTACTTCCGGGACTGGGACGCCTTGGAGAAAACATTTTCCGACCAATTCTGCCCAAAAAACGAGCAGCTCACAGCCCTTACGAAGCTTGAGGGGACCAGCTGGTACCAGGCCAAGGATCCGGTCGATGACTACATTGATTGCTTCCAGGAGCTCATCGACCTTGCGGAGTATGACAACGACAAGATGATCGTCATCAAATTCTGACGAGGACTTGATCCGACACTCCAGAACCAAGTCGCGCTGCTTGGGGATGGGGCTCCGGATTTTGATGACCCGGAAGGGTGGTACCAAGATGTGCAGAGGGTGTCCCGGAACAGGGAAGCAAATGAGGCCTTCGTGGAGACAAGCCAGAACATGACACGCAGTTCCACTCGTCCTACTCCACCTGTGCCAAAACCCAGAAGCGCATTCATTCCCACACGGAAAATATTTCTGACGCTTGCTCCACCTGCTCCTATTAGAAACCATAGCCCTCCTCCCTCGAAGAGTGGCCCCGCCCCGATGGATGTTGACCGCATGGGTGGAAAAGGCCGCGGAACTATCACCTGCTTCCAATGTCAACAACCAGGCCACTATGCTCGCAAGTGCCCCCAAGCCTTTGATATCCGGCTTATGACCACAGAGGACAAACTCGAGCTCCTTCCAGAGTTCCTCGCACTTGCGGACATAAGCGGAGCGCCCACTGCGGAAGAGGTTTCCGAAAATGCGGAACATGGTCCACCGGAAGCGGAGGATGCGTCGGATTTTGTGATGCGCAGCGGGTGAGATGTGTGCCCCTGCTGCCTGTACATAACCGGTTTGCCTGTCTTGAAGTAGAGAATGAAAAGCCCCCACTCCCCTCACTTTGTACAGACCTGCCGGATAAAGTCACACAAAAACCAAATCCGACACCCCATCCATCCCGCATCCGCCCTTGGGAGAAACACCTTCCGAAGCGCTATGTTGTCGCTGCCACCCCTGGCCCCAAGTCACTAGTCATTAAGGTGGAGATCCAGACAACAGATACTGCGGAAGTCAAATCCGGACCCGCCCTTGTCGATTGCGGGGCCACTGGTCAGTTTATAGACCGGGACTATGTGGAACGGAACCGACTGACCACGCGGAAGTTGCAACGTGCAATCCCGGTGTTCAATGTGGATGGAAGCCCCAATGAGGCAGGGTCCATCACAGAGATAGTAGACACAATTCTCCGCTACGATGGGCACTCAGAACGCACTTCCTTTGCAGTCACCAGCCTGGGGAAGCAAGACATCATCCTCGGGTTTACCTGGCTTCAGGAGCACAACCCGGAGATAAATTGGCAGACTTGGAAGGTACTGATGAGTTGATGTCCAGCCAAGTGTCACATGTGCCGGTCAGAAGTGCAGAAGGAACACCAGGAGCAGCGGAAGACCGAACGGCTCATACAGACATGTCGTTCTGGCCCCCATCCACTGCTTGCAGAAGAAGACTCGGAAGCGGAATTTGAACCGGATCCCACTTCCAATTCCGATTCCGATTCCGACTCCGACATCATCCGACTCGGCCTGGAAGACACTCTGGCGGAAGGGGAGTGCTTGCTGTACGTAAACCTTCCACCAGAAGCGGAACACATCTGCGCCACTGGAAATATTTCGCAACGCCTTGCTGAAGCCTCCAAGAAGCATGATAGAGCGGAGGCGGAAATTCCGGAGTACCTGTGGGAGTTCGAGGACGTCTTTTCCACGGAGTCGTTTGATGCCCTGCCTCCACGGAAGCTGTGGGACCACGCCATCGAGTTGGAGCCTGGGTCAAAGCCCACCAACTGCAAAGTCTACCCGCTGTCACCCAAGGAGCAGGTAGAGCTCGATGCATTCCTTGCGGAAAACCTCCGTACAGGGAGGATCCGCCCCTCCAAGTCACCCATGGCATCTCCGGTGTTCTTCATCAAGAAGAAGGATGGCTCGCTCAGACTTGTGCAGGATTACCGGGCCTTGAATGCGATCACGATCAAGAACCGGTACCCCATTCCACTCATTTCTGAACTGATCACACAACTCCACGGGGCGAGGTACTTCACTAAGCTGGATGTCCGCTGGGGCTTCAATAATGTCTGGATCCGGGAGGGAGACGAGTGGAAGGCCGCATTCCGCACCAACCGAGGACTCTTTGAGCCACAGGGCATGTTCTTCGGCCTCACCAACAGTCCTGCCATATTCCAGACGATGATGAATGACATTTTCTGTGACATGATAGCAGAAGGGGTTGTCTGCGTCTACCTCGATGACATCCTCATCTTCACAAAAACAATGTCCGAACATCGGGAAGTTGTGCAGAGAGTGCTGGAATGGCTCCGGGAGTACAACCTGTGTCTCAAGCCGGAAAAGTGCGAATTTGAGCGGACGCAGATAGAGTATCTTGGGGTGATTGTGTCGGAAGGAAAGGTGGAAATGGACCCAGTCAAAGTTTCCGGTGTATCGGATTGGCCTGTGCCGTGGAACAAGAAAGAGGTCCAGTCCTTCATTGGGTTTGTCAATTTCTACCAGCGGTTCATCAAGGACTTCTCCTGCCACGCTTGTGCCCTCTTTGACCTCACCAAGAAGGAGGTTGGATGGCAGTGGGGAGACCCGGAACAAGCCTCCTTTGACAAACTCAAAGAGCTGATCACTTCCGCCCCGGTCCTGATCTTTCCCGATGACTCTCGCCCTTATCGAGTCGAGGCGGATTCTTCCGACACAGCTACCGGAGCGGTCTTGTCACAATAGTCACCGGAAGATGGTGGGGGATGGCATCTGATTGCCTTCTTCTCTAAGAGCCTTAGTCCGGTCGAGCGGAACTACGAGATCCATGACAAGGAGATGCTGGCAATCATCCGAGCGCTGGAGGAGTGGCGACACTTCCTCGAAGGTGCTCTATGCCCATTTGAGATCTAGACAGACCACAAGAACCTCGAGTATTTCCGCACGTCTAAGAAGTTGAACCAACGACAAGCACGGTGGTCCCTACACCTGTCCCGGTTCGACTTCATGCTCCACCACCGGCCCGGCCCCACCATGGGCAAGCCCGATGCCCTATCCCGCCGTGCGGATCATGGAAGCGGAAGTGGAGACAACGCGGATATGACACTTCTCTGCCCAAGTCTCTTTGCAATCCACGCCCTCGAGGGAGTGACTGCAGTTGGGGTGGAAGCGGAAATGCTCCGGGATATCCGGCGGCAGTACCGGAATGGAGAGAAGGAGGAGTCGGTGGTGAAGGCGGTGGAGGAACTTCGGAAAGGGCACTCACGGTCTGTACGGGCAGCGGAATGGTCGGAATGTGATGGACTGCTCCACTTCAGAGGCAAGGTCTATGTTCCAGGGGGGGCAGACCTCCGCCGCCGCATTGTGTCCCAGCACCATGACACACGGGTCGCTGGGCATGGTGGCAGGTGGAAGACGCTGGAGTTAGTGGCTCGGAATTACTGGTGGCCTCAGATGTCCCGCTACATTGGACAGTACATGAAGACATGTGACCTTTGTCTCCGAACCAAAGCGCAACGACATCCGCCCGTTGGAGAACTTGTTCCGCTCCTGATTCCCGAATCCCGCTGGGACACCATCAGTGTCGAATTCATCGTTGAACTCCCAGAGTCTCATGGCTACGACGCGATCATGAACGTCGTGGATTCGGTAAGCAAGGTGTCCCACTTCATTCCGACGCACACGACGATCACAGCCCTCAAGCGGCCCGCCTGTTCCTTGCACATGTCTAGAAGTTGCATGGGCTCCCGAAGCAAGTTGTTTCCGATCGAGGTCTGCAATTTGTCGCGGAACTGACTCGGGAGCTCTACCACCTGCTCGGCATAAAGCTGGCTACCACCACAGCATACCATCCGCAGGGTGACGGACAGATGGAACGGGTCAATCAGGAGTTGGAGCAATATCTCTGCCTCTTTGTCAATGAGAGGCAGGATGACTGGGATGAGTTACTTCCACTGGCGGAATTCCAATATAACAACCATGTACATTCCGCCACACAACAGACTCCCTTCATGCTTGACTCCGGACGACACCCGCAGATGGGCTTCGAACCACGCCAGGCTGAGTCCCGACTCGAGACAGTCAATGAGTTCCGAGACCGCATGGACTCCACCCTTTCGGAAGCCAAGTCAGCCCTTGCGAAGGCCAAGGATGACATGGCAAGGTACTACAACCAACGCCGGGTTCCTGCCCCGGAGTACCAAGTTGGAGACAAGGTGTATCTAGATGCAAGTGACATCCGCACCACACGCCCTTCGCAGAAGCTTGCCCACCGCTACCTTGGGCCCTTCACAGTGATGCGGAGGGTTGGATGGAATGCATACCGCCTCCGACTTCCGATGTCCATGTCCCGCCTCCACCCCATCTTCAACGTGGTGAAGTTACTCCCTATGCTTGAGGACCCAATTCCAGGTCGGAAGGCTCGTCCGCCACCTCCGCCGGAAATTGTAGATGGGGAAGAGCACTATGTGGTGGAATGGATCCTGGACAGCCAGTTTGTGCGAGGACGACTCCAATTCCTCGTGAAATGGGAAGGGTATGGGTACGAGGAGAATTCGTGGGTCCTGGAGCAAGATGTTTCCGCTCCAGACAAACTCCGTGAGTTCTATAGGACACACCCCGGTGCCCCTCGCCGAATCCGCTCGCTGGCATTTCAATCCCTCGTGTCCCGTGCTTCGAGGACGCAGCACGCTAGAGGGGGGTGATGTCAGGGGACACCCTGTGTTCCATTTCCAGTTCCGACACCACACCCAGTTCCGACTCCATTTCCGACTCCGCTTCCAGTTCCGATTCCATCTCCGCCTCCGCTTTCGGAAATGATTCCGCTTCTGGGAGAACTTCCACCAGTTCTGTTCGCCTTGCCAGTTCCACTCCAATTTCCGACTTCCACTCTCGGAACAGTGTCGGAAATCAAGCGACTCGCGTAATAGGTGGCATCAAGGGTCGATCAAGGGTCAGGGTGGTCAGGGAGGTGCAGGGTTGATGGCGGGTGGCAAGTGTTGTCCCTGGCTGCGCAGCGTAGTATAATACGGGCTCGCTGACATTGGGGGTCCTTAGACTTTTCTCTTTGGATTTCCCCTTGTCAGGTGAGAATCCCCTCTCTTGTATACTCTGTTCATTTATACATACTTTGGATTTCCCCTGTCAGTTGTGTGGTAGTGTGATCTCCACAACCAGCCAGGGTTGCCCTTACAGGAGGACAGAGTTTTCACGAAGCCAACAAAAACTATCGTGAGACAGACAATAGCCTCTCAGAGATATCCGTGGCATTCGGCGGACTGGACTCGATGTCCCAGTTCTCAGGTATAGCCCCCTCTGTCGTGGCAGGTCCCACAAACCCCACGATGCAAAGTCAGCCCATGACGATGCCTGCGGGTTATTACGGTGCCCCCTTCCCCACTCATGCTCCCAATCAGCATCACCCCATCCCCACAGCCGGTGACCACCTTTATAGCACCCACGGTGGACCTCGTCATGGGGCGCCCATGAGTACGCGCCTTACTACATCCCTCAGCCACACGCGGTCAAAGTTATGGCAATGACTCGTTCATGGAGAAATACGCCATGATAGGCCTTTACGACCACCTGCAACGGGGCAGAAGGGAATCCTACAAATCTGCCGTTGAAGAAGCACGAAGGCTCATCAAAGAAGAGTGCCTTGACGCACAGTACTGCACCAGGGGATACTCCAGGCGCAGACGTGGTCAGAATAGAGGGGGAGGTGAGTCTGAGGCCGACGATAGGAAACGAGACGCCGAGCCCAGCCGTCCCAATGTTGACAAACGTGGCACCCCCCATTCTCTGCCCAACTCAAGGGAGGCTTCCCCCGCCAGGGGCAGACAGCGTGGCGCCCCTTGGGGCATGCCCAAAGTAAGCGAGCCTGGTCAGTCCCTTCCCTATTCAACCAACTCACTGACTGCTGAGGACTCGGCTGCTTTCAAACGAGTAGTCGGGACTTTGGTCGAGGGCCTGGCAGACCTAGCCACCCACCAGTCTGACGAGCCTATGGTGGGCCCGTCTCACTCCGGAGGTAACTGAACAACAACAGGGTATGTTTATGTTTAATTTTTATAAGTCCACATGCCGTGAACTGGAGGGCGAATGAAAGGAAGCGGTATCAGACTCATTACTAACCCCGATCCCTTTCAGACATCAACACGGTAAGCACTGACTGAAGACAGGAATAGAGTAGGAAAATAGTATAAAAGCCCCACTAGCATTCATGTATATTCAGCTTTTAGTTCTATCCCCCCAATACACATTGATTATTGACTGGTCTTATTAAGTGCTAATACTCCACTATTAAGCCAGTCCTATTGACAAACTTAAAGCTCCGATTCTCACTTCATTACAGAGGTCTCCTCTCAGTGCCACCATATATGTTACTCCTGCTGCCCCATCCTCTTTCCCCTCATCTGTCTCTCTCCACCTTCAATGTTTTTTCCTCAAATCACCTGACCACCTCCTCCACTGTTACTTGAGCTAGATCTGTTAATTGTCTTGTAATCTCTGAAAATGTTTCCACATGGTTGATGGTTATCTTCATCTTCTCAATATACTGCATGACTGGCACTCCTACACTCCTCACCACTGTAAAATTGGTTTTGGGTGTTAAGTATCATGTGTCAGTGAATCACAAATATGCAAATAGTGAATGCCTGAATGCCTTGTGTGGCAAAGGACACGGTTCAGCAAAGGGAGTCAAACCAGTAAAGATGTACAAGGTACAGGGTGATCTAAGTAAAGGACCCTGATCTACAGTCAACATGAATAACTCACATAACTCAGCAGTGTAATGTGTGGGGCTCCATGGAAAGGCCATTCAGTGAGGAATGATCCTTCCGTTGGCAAAGGCTCTCCTTCAGAGACCTTTGCCAACAGCACAGTGAGGCCCCACAGGGTGAAGTAGTGAATATGAGAGGTGAAGACTCACAACTGAAGTCCCAGTCCTTTCTAAGAGGTAGCAGTGTAGAAGGGGAGGTTCAGGTCAATGATCATGACATGGCAGGGTAGTCCACAAGGTAGCCATGTGATAATTGAACTAGGGAATATACATGTGAACGCAAACTACTTATATGGAAGAAATGGGAGGTATCAGTGAATGGGAGAGAGGCCATGATGGGTCGTGACAAAACAGGGGGTGTGGAGCTGATATATAATAGACAAGACATGCATACAACAGAAACAACTGCTGACATGAACATGAAACAACAGAGATGTGAGCTAGTGAAGAGCACATCGAGACGACAGACCTTGGGACCTGCATACCTCTTATCCTGGGCTGTCTCTGTAATGAAGGTGATTCAAAAGGGGGGGGGTCCACAAGACCCCACTGTATAGTTAGTGTGTGGGAACCGTCTGGTGGTTTCCCCAGCTTAATCTTAACCTGTACCATCACTAGGTAGCACATAGCATCTGGATACCATATATTGGTCCACTTCAGCGTGCCCTTGTGATATACCCAGGTTAATAAGCCTACTCATTTACAATCTCCCAGCCCATGGGCTCGGTCCTGCATGAATGGCAGGAACACTAGGTGCAAGTCACTGTTTGTTTACCATAACCTATGGCAGCAAATAGTGAAAAAAGAGGAAATCTTATAATAATTTGAAACTATGGCAAATGGTGAAGAATACTTTCTTTTTGTTTACAATTTAAAACCCCAAGAAAATCTGAATAGAGGGAAATAATAATTTCTTGCATCTTATGCAGTGAATAGGATTTATTTTGTCACAATTTATTTCTTATAAATGTTCACCTGTGTTTATTCAGATTTTCTTGATGTTTTAAATTGTAAACAAAAAGCAAGTGTTCTTCACCATTTTCCATAGTTTCAAATTATTACAAGATTTCCTCGGTTTTCACTATTTGTTGCCATAGGTTATGGTAAACAAACAGTGACTTGCACCTAGTGGCAGGGTGTAATGAATACTTCCTAACCATATAAACACCGCATGTGGACCCAGGACCAATGGATGATTGGGATAGTGGTGTATTATAGTATTGGTCAGGAGCTGTTGGTCATGCCTGATCGCAGGAGTGATGGTAAATGATGCGAATGATGAAGGAGCTTGGAAAACGGATAGAATAACAAACAAAGTGAACAGATCTGTTTGAAGGGTGATGAGTTGAGTGGGGGGTATTATGCCAAAACAAACAAGTCATGACAGCCACCTCCTCTACTATGAGAATGGCCACCGATCTAACCCCTTCCTGCATTGCCTTCCTGTCAAGATTGGTTTGGGGTGTTTAGTATTGTGTGTCAGTGAATCAGATACGTGAACACAGTGAATGCCTGAAAGCCTTGTGCAATGAGGGATGTGGTTCACCAAAGGGAGCTGAACCAAAGATGTGTAGCAACTCGGTTTGGACACAGTAGAATATTATAGACCAGTAGTTTGACAGAAGGGACTTTCAGGAGACTTATGAACTATCTAGTTTTCCCCTCAGTGATAGTCAACACTGAGGAGGGAAGGCTATGCATTGGCCTATTTCACTTGCATATATGTGGTTCTGGCTCTTTAGTGCCTGTTGTCTAGCACTAGAGGACAAAATGTCATGCGTTGGTGAACCACCATAGCCCAAAAAGGAAACTCATAGACATCTATCCACAAAGGGTTGGTTTGACCAAAGATGAAAAAGTGATAGTAATACAGCCTCGAAAAAATCAAGGAAACTTTTAAAAATCATAGGATGAATGTTAACATAATTTCAGGTCAAAATTGAAAGAAAAAACAACAATATATGAAGGAAATATTGGCTTTGAAGTCTGGTGCATATATGCACCCAACAAGATGTGTTAGGTTTAGGATGATCTATGTAAAGGACCCTAATCCACAGTCAAAGTGAATAGCCCATGTAGCTCAAAGATGTACTCCATGGAGAGGTCATTCCAAGATGAACAATCCTTTCATCGGTGAAGGCTCCTTCGGAGGCCCTTGCGACAGCATGGTGAAAACCTAAAGGGCTAAGTAGTAAAGACGAGAAGACTCATGAATGAAGTCTCAATCCCCTCTAAGAGCTAGCAGTATAGAAGGGGAGGTTTAGGATGATGACCTCAGCATGGCAAGGTAGTGCACAAGGTAGACGTATGATAATTGAACTAGAGAATATACATGCAAATGTGAGCTACTTATACTGAAGGGATGTGGGGTAGCAGCAAATGGGAGAGGGGCCGTGGTGGGTTGGAATGATACAGGAGGTGTGAGGTGAGATACATAATAGACAGGACACATATACAATATGAGTAAGAGTTTGATACAAAAATCAAACAATGGGGATGTAAATGAGTGGATCTTAGGCCTTGTGTAGCACAAGGGCAGACAGAACTTGACCAAAGAGTGGTATTCTGGATGCTATGTAGTGACGGCTACAAGGTAAGGTTAAGATGGGGAACTTGCCACACAAGAACTATACAGTGGGTCCATGCAGACCCACTGGCATTAGCTAATATACCAGTAGTATGCATTGCTTTAAAGGCAATGCTGGTAAATGGGTATTTACACCCTCCCCCTCTATGAATAACTCAGGGGTCACTTGTAGAGGTCCTTGGTCAGGTCCTTGTATGCCACATCTGACATGTTAATGATGAGGAATTGTCATTGCCAGTGGGGGCAATCACTTGGATGGAGCTGGTTAGATCACCATCTGACTTGCCTTCTCCTGCTTGCCAGCAATGTATGCTTCTTGCACAGCAGCAAAAGTGCTTGCCAATGCTGGGTCATTGACTGTATGGGTTGATGACTGGGTGAGGTATTCCTTGGTGACATATTTATACACATCACCAATGGGGTCATAGGTTACAGGGTCACCCTAACCTTGGACACATATCTTTTTGGAGATGTGGTGGAGGTGGCCTGGCACGTACTTTGCCAGATCCAAGGTCCGAGTAGAATCCATCGGGGATGTATATAAGGGCAACCTAGGCAGATGCTCTACACTCAAGTGGTGAACTGGCAAGAACGGATCCAAAGTAAGAGAGAGAACTATATACACGACACAGACATACCTGGCAAGGGGGATCCAAAGAGAAAACTCTAAGGAACTCATTTGCCAGCTAGCTATGGCTATAGGCTTAGGGCGTGCTAGTCTGATCACTGAATGCCCAAGTTACATAAGTGATCACACCAGCAATAACAGGGACCAGACAGATAAGAAAGCCATGATGTTGGAAATGGTTGGAACAGAAATAAATGGAACACAAGACAGAAGGATGCTGAAGGCTAGGAGAGGCTCCCAATTGCATATTGTGATAAAGTGCATGCCGTGATAATGCACATGGTGATAATGCAGTCTGCGATTGGGGCTCTCTGACAGTGTCTTCAATTAATGCTGGCGGCTCATTTGGGCCAGTGAAGGATGATGGGCTGGGTGGGGTGGCTATCCAGGCCATAAGGTCTGGTGCCAGGGTGTTAGAGGTGGGGACTGGGGCAGAAATATGGGCTGCCAATCCAGGGGCAGCACATGATAGCAAAGGGGCCTTCATGTGGGATGACAGACCAGCCATTCCCAGAGCAGCTGGCTCCTCAAACATCCTTTTGGAGGGTGCAGGCTTGCACTGGAGGGCATGAGGCTGCTCCTCCAGCCATTTTGATTTTGCACACTTGGTGTTGAGCATGTCCTTGCAGTCCCTGACTGCATTTTTCAGGTCCTTGACCTCCCTTTTGAGGTCATGGATGGTGGTTTGAGCATGCTCCTTGGTGGAGTGCTTGACGGCCTTGGCAAACCAAGAGACTGTCACACTCTGCCACTGTATGCCTGGTATTGTACTTCTGGCATTTGACCTGTGCAGCTCCCTCTTCATCCTTCTTGCCCAAGTATGCTTACCAGCTATTATGATGCGATCCCTGATGGACAGATTGGTGGACTCTGTGGTGGCAAACCTTGCAATGAGGTGCACCAACCATTGCCCCTCAGTGCATCAGTGAACAGGCTTTATCCAGCATGTGGATAGGAGGCTGTTCTCCTGCCACCTGGAGTCCTGTTCAATTTTTCTGTGCTCTGAGAGGGTGTCAGGTGAGAACATGATGGGGATGTATTCAATGATGATGAATATGGCCCTGTCCTTGACTATTGCAGTGCCACTGAACTTTGCGATGAATTGCACCTTATGTGCTTGTATCCACCTAGCTCCCTTGGGGCTTGGGCATGCTTAGGTCTAACTGTCAGGGGACACCCTGTTTTCCATTTCCAGTTCCGACACCACACCCAGTTCCGACTCCATTTCTGACTCCGCTCCCGGTTCCGATTCCATCTCTGCCTCCGCTTTCGGAAATGATTCTGCTTCTGGGAGAACTTCCACCAGTTCTGTTCGCCTTGCCAGTTCCACTCCAATTTCCGACTTCCACTCTCGGAACAGTGTTGGAAATCAAGCGACTCGCGTAATAGGTGGCATCAAGGGTCGATCAAGGGTCAGGGTGGTCAGGGAGGTGCAGGGTTGATGACGGGTGGCAAGTGTTGTCCCTGGCTGCACAGCGTAGTATAATATGAGCTCGCTGACATTGGGGGTCCTTAGACTTTTCTCTTTGGATTTCCCCTTGTCAGGTGAGAATCCCCTCTCTTGTATACTCTGTTCATTTATACATACTTTGGATTTCCCCTTGTCAGTTGTGTGGTAGTGTGATCTCCACAACCAGCCAGGGTTACCCTTACACTAACACTACTCCGCCATTGTTGAGCTTCTGGGCCCTGATGAATGTCACCTCCGCACCCCCTCTGAGTTTGTAAAGATGTCGATCTTAAACCTTGTGTCACAAGAGCACAACAGAACTTGACCAATGTGTGGTATTCTGAATGCTACATAGTTACAGTGTAAAGTAAGATGCGATGGGAACTGCTGGCCGGTTCCCACGCATGAACTATACAGTGGGTCCCTAAGGGGCCCACTGGGATTATGTAATAACTATTGAACATAGACAGGTTATTTACAGAGTTCCTCTAGGCTTCCCATGGCCTTGTTGGCCTTGGTAACCAGCTCCCATTCCAAGAGCTCTGTTAGCAAGTTGTGCTCAGCTTGCAGTCTCTGTCAATTAGCAGTTGGCTCTCTCTGGCCTTTGCTTTTGTGAGGTTGCTCAGGTGCGACAATGGTATGTTACCTTTCAGTGCTGCTGCATGCATGCCTCTCCACTCCTTCTGTGTGCTGGTGGCACCTTCGACAGCTCTTTGGGCTTCCTCCACTGCCGTTCTTGCAGCCTCCATCGTTTGCTTGGCAATGTCAGTTGTGGCAGTGACACTGTTCAGGAAGGGGGTCAGGCTGTTTTCTACATACTTACATATTGTGATGCCCATGTTGTTGGCAACATTGTCTGCTATGAGTAATGTGGCTGCTCTTGCACCCTTTTGCATTGTCTTTCTGCTGAAACTGTGCAATAGTGACAAGAGGATGTAACTCAGTTGCTCCATCAGAGACCAAGTGGTCCTTCGCAATGAACCTGTGTCTGTCAAGGAAGGCACAAGCACTGTCGACTGTCCTGATAGCTGATCTGGGGTCTGCTACTAAGTCAGCTCTGGTTCTGGAGTTGGCATTATGCATGCTGGCTCTGGTGTGCCCACTTTGCCCTTGTGACTGGCAGCCGGTGTGAGTCGGAAGTGGGCGGCATGGCCTTTTTTGATTGCTTCTTTTTGGAGGAGCGGTGGTGCTATAGTTAGAGTGTGTCTATGACTGTCTAACTATCGCTTTTGTTAGGGTTTGTATGAGAATTTGTGTGTTGAGTATTTTGGATGATGTGGTAAGCATGAGAAACTTTTCACCAGTGTCCATTGGCGTTAAAGACAGTAGTTAAATTCCCAGTGGCAGCAAATAGACACTGGGAAGATTTCTACTATACACATGCACATACATATATGTGTGTCTCATAGTGAGTAAGGTCGTGAGCACTGACCATTTCCTATTCGAGCATCAGACTTAACCGAGCTACTCAACATTCATATTTCTACACTCCCTCTCAAACCTTGAGGTAGTGAGGCTGAGTGATTTTGAAGGGGGTTGAAGGAGAAAGAAAATTTGTGAGTATGTCCATGGTAATTTCAGAGGTGGTTGTAATTCAGCTGTATTGTACCCTCATCAATTTGATGTCTGGTAAAATGATGCTTTACGTCGATGCATTTCATACAACATAGAGCCTTTTGGTGGTTAGTGAAGGCAATCATTCCGATTGTCTTCATAGATGATGGTAGGGTTGTTGAGGGTGAAACCTAGTTCTTGAAGAAGATGGCATGTCCACAGTATCTCCCACAAAGTTTCTGAGAGCACAATATATTCCGATTTTGTTGAAGAAAGAGCAATGATGCTCTGCTTCTTTGGGGACCATGAAACAGTGCTGTTACCCAAAAATAAAGTGTATCCACTTGTTGATTTCCTACACTTGGAATCCCCAGCAAAGGCAGACTCTGAATATGCATATGGAAAATTCTTCCCCGCTGAGTGTGAGATTTTGGTCGTGAGTGTGACAGATATACTGAAGGATCTGCTTTCCTAAGTTCCAATGAGTGTGACTAGGGTTCTAAGTATATCATGGCAGCTTGTTAAAAGTGTGTGTTTGGACTAGCGTGGAGGCACAGCTCGCTCTTAATCCAGCTTCACACAGGCCACGCACTGCTCAACAAACATCTATTCAAAATAGGCAAAGCAGAGACGCCGACATGCAAAGCTTGCTTCAGTAGTGACAAAATGGTCCACCACTTCCTATTACAGTGTCCAGCATACAAGCAACAGCAGCGCCAACTGGAGAAGACACTGAGACATAGGGCAAGGTCAGTCAACACGCTTCTGAACAGACCAAAAGCGCTAGCACCCCTTTTCCAGTACATCAACGTGACCGGCAGATTCAGGCAGACGTTTGGAGATGTCGCCCTGTGGGACGGAGGGAAATAGACCAGGAGCAGGCCTGTCCAGATCATGTGGAAAGCCACAGAACTTCGTTTTGCACAAGCACGGACTCACTCAGGATGCAAGTCCTCAGGTACATGCAGAGATAGACATGAGGAAGCAGCTGAAAAACAAGAGCAGACAGAACAAATGTACGCCTCATCTTACATAGGGCATGGCCCCAATAGACAAAATGGATTTAAAAAAAAAAAAAATTGTGTGTGTTATGTCAGGGCACAATACAATAGCCATGAACATCAAGCTCCCTATCAGCTCACAGTAAGGAAAGTCCTTTGGTTTATTTTTCTGTTCTTCATCATTCGTGATTGTGGAGAGGTCAATTCTGAGGGGGATGTCCAGTGTGCATTGCATTGGCTGGATATGCCAAATTGATGATTGAATGCATCTTCAAGCTCAAGGAGTCGATTTTTGTGACCTACTGAAGTAGTGTCATCAACCCAGAATCCTACAATACACCATGATCTCTATCTTCCCACATCCTAAACAAGACTGCTTGGTCATGTTCATTTGAGAGTCTTCTCCATAAATTCTTTGAGGGTCTTCCTCCATTGATTTCCACCTTGTTTCATCCCATACAGTGCTTTTCTTAACTTCAATGCTAAATGCTCCTCCCCTGGCACCTTAAATCCATCCGGTTGCTCAACCCAAAATTGTTCTTGAATAACTCCATGTAAGTATGCTAATTTCACGTTAGATTGATGTATTTTGAGATTACTTATTGCACTGATAGCTAGAATGATGTAGAAGGCTTCCCACAACATGACTGGAGCGTAAGTCTCATTATAATGGAGACCTGGTACCTGACTATATCCTTTAGCAACGATTTGAACCTTGTATTTGGTAATTTTATTGTTGTGATGCATTGTATGCAATGCTGTGTCTGTTTTGAGCACCTGCATATTTGGTGGAGGGATTTCAGGTGCACTAAATACTTTGTGGTCAATCGTGTTTTGCCACTCAGCTTGTCATGCACATTCCCACACTTCACCTTCTTCACCAGGTAAGTTTAACATGTCATGTATATTCATTGACTCTCCTATGATGTTGGCTGATATCATTATAGAGGCTTCAAATTGGTTATCTGTCGCTATTAGGGATTGTATCGCTCCATGTGATTTACCTGAATGTGTGGTTCCCTGAAGGAAATCAGGTACGTCCAATACTAGCTTCCGTTGATCTTGTTTGGACTGATCAGGTATGGTGTACCTAACACACCAGGTTGAAAAACGTGATTTTGAACTTTTTGACTTCTGCTATAGGGCCGGGCTCAGTTTCCCTACACATACTAATGCACAGTTATAGTCAGGCATACTCCTTGACACCACATGTATTGTTATTTGTTTGCTGTATACTCACTGCACCTCTGTGTCCTTTGTCAAGATTGGTTTTTAGGCATTAATATCATGTATTAGTGAACACAGCGAATGCCTGAATAGCTTGTGTGAAGAAGTATGCCATTCAGCGAATAGCATGAACCAATAAATGTTCAGAAGGTAAGAGGGCTGCCTGAATGGAGCTCGCCCTATCTACAGTCGTAGCGAAGTAGCCCGTGGTACTTGATGATGTAACGTGCAAGGTGCCACAGAAAGGTTGTTTAAGTAGCAACAATCCTTTCACCGGCGAAGGTGCTCCTTTGGAGCCCTTAGCTGACAGCCCAGATAATAATACAAAGACTAAGGTAATGAAGGTGAAGTATGAAAACTCACCAGTAGTGCTTAAGTCCTCCTCTTGTCAAAGATAGGAATCTATAGGAGAGGGCTCAAGGCGATGGTCACACACAGTGAGGTCAAGTTTTGCACAAGATGGACATATGATAATTGAACTGCAGAATATACATGCGAATGCAAACTACTTATACCAAATGCTTATATGATGCTAGCAAATAGGAAAGAGGCCATCTTGAGTCAGGGTTGGATAGGGGTGTGCAGTCGGGATACAAATAGATGAAACACATATATAATAGAATGAAAGAGGAGTGGGAACATGAAACGACAGGGTGGAAAGAGGGTGAAGGTACCTTGTACGAAAACACACCTTGAGACCTGCATACATGTTACCCTGCATGGACTCTTGGTCTGCTGGGTTGATCCCACACGATCTATGGGTAGGACGTCCCGCGAATGCATTCCAGCCATAGGAACACCCAACACTGCAGGCATAGAAAGGTTTTCTTGCCTGAAAAACTGTTCAAAAAACTGTAAAGATATTCCAAATATTCCAAAGTTTTTTGCAGGGTTTTTTATGGGTTTCTTTGTGTTTTCACAAAGAAACTTATAAAAACACATAAAGAACCCTGCAAAAAACTTTAAACTTTTTTACAAATTTCTTGCTCAACAAATTCTCACAAAAACACAAAATTTTGTAAAATTTTTTTTACATTAAAAACACTAAAAAATTTTGGAATATATTTACAGTTTTTTGAACAGTTTTTCAGACCAGAAATTTTTTATATGCCTCCAGTGCAAGTGCAAGGGGGTTGAGTCAAGAAGATGATGGGACCAGTGATGAACCATCAAGCCAGGTAAAGGATGTCAATCATTTTTGATGGCATGCCTATTGGCGAATGGAGCGAAGAGTGAATGGAGTGAAGAGCAAATGGAGTGAAGAGCGAATGGAGTGAAGAGCGAATGGAGTGAAGAGCGAATGGAGTGAAGAGCGAATGGAGTGAAGAGCGAATGGAGTGAAGAGCGAATGGAGCGAACATAGAGGAGGTGTGGTGAAAGGGAAAATAGGGATAGCTGGGTACAAGAAATAAATGGGTCATGACAACTGTATTGAGTGAAAACTTCAGCGAAGGTAATTCATCCTGCCCTGCAGTGGTACAAGTCCCATTGAGTTCAACCTGCATGGAGGCTGCAACTGACACTATCCAAATGCATCCTGGGCATGTGGGTCTGTCATGGAGTGGGAGTTTAACAGATGATGGGTTCTATGTTTTATGATTAAAATATTAGATTGTGCCTTTAGCAAACAATTTCTATTGCTTAGTGGTTGGGACCGCTATGTCTGTCCCTCTCCTGTGTGCTGACTAAGCCTCCTGAGACGCTCCAGCACTGATGGATGGAGGTCACGTGACCGTGTCGACAAGAGAATGGTCTCGATCTAAGGGATAACTAAGTCAAAAGGCTTCACTTTTGAGGTAGTCTAGAGTAAACAGTAATAGTGAACTCTCAACGAAGAATTGGAGTAAACTATCAAGATCTAAGTTCCGTAGCTATCAAACAAGACTACAGTGACTTCAAGGGGTGAACAGTTGATTCTGGATGATCTGATTCATACATTCGTAGTAGCTACTTATACTATACTAGTGATAATTACTAGTGTTCGAGATAGTGAGTCAATGGGTCGAAAAACTACTTGTAACTAGAGGGGTGACTACTTATAGTCATAAAGTCATGGGAGTGATGGGGATAGTATCAGGGGTGTCAAGATAGTAGTCAGCTGGTCGTGTCATGGAGCTCAATAGAAAATAGAAATTAAATCTCTCCTGCCTAGCATAAATGCTAGTCTTGGTGATGGGGCTGCTGATTGAGCACACATACTTGGAATGACATTCTGTGGTCATTCTGCGACGTCCGGTGCTCCTGCGCAGTCTACACTCCTCTTCGGCATTTGGTGCCCACACCTCCTCAGTGCCTGTGGCCTGGCGCCTGTCGACATCATGGCCAATGCCATCAGTCGATAGGCGCGCTGTCTCTGATCGGCCGCACGTGGTCGACGCCCGTATCCCTGTATCTTATCTAATCTGTAGATAAGATAGCTGTTCGTGATGTCATGTATCTGTCGTTTATGTCGATGTCCGTCGTAAGTGTCGTTCCTATCTTTTTAGTCGTTTTTCTTTTCTTCTTTTATTAGTTTCTTTGTATACATAGATGACTTAAAATAGAATAGTTGCGTATATCATAACACTATGATGGATGATGGCCCCAACGCCTGGGGTCCTGACAGGAATGATGTGAATAGTGAATGCGAAAGCAGTATGGCGATGAATATTTTGGCAAGGTATTCGCTGGTTCAGGAAGTCATTCGCTGGTTTGGGAAGTCATTCGCTGGTTCGGGAGGTTGTTCGCCATGTGTTGAGGGATGATTCGCAGAATAAACAAATCATGACATCCTTGTCAATAACCTACACTGTCATTCCAACGACCCCGTGGAGGTGGCAGATTCCTTCAAAAGGATTTATTTATCAAACAGGGTCTCCCTGCTGGGACTGACCATATCGCCTTGATCAACACGCCAACAACAACATGACTTCTGCTGTTGCTGGTTCTGGGAACGCTAGCACTGGTACTGGGAATGCTGCCGCTGGTGCTGGGAATGGTATGGATTTCCACACTAATGAATGGTGGTAGGTGTTTTTAACTTGTAATATTACAGCTTTTAAGGATGCCGCCAAAGGAGGCAAAGGTGGTGCTAATGTAATAGCAACCCTAGTTGGCTGTGGAGATCACACTACCACACAACTGACAAGGGGAAATCCGAAGTATGTATAAATGAACTGAGTATACAAGAGAGGGGATTCTCACCTGACAAGGGGAAATCCAAAGAGAAAAGTCTAAGGACCCCCAATGTCAGCGATCCCATATTATACTATGCTCTGCAGCCAGGGACAACACTTGGCACTCGGCCTCAACTTGCGTCTAAATACACCTTGTCTCCAACTTGGTACTCTGGGGCAGGAACCTGGTGTTGGTTGTATTACCTTGCCATGTTGTCCTTGGCCTTCACAAGGGCAGACTTGGCTTCCAAAAGGGTCGAGTCCATGCAGTCTCAGAACTCATTGACCGTCTCAAGTCAGGACTCTGCCAGGCGTGGCTCAACCCATATGCAGGTGTTGCCCGGAGTCAAGCATGAAGGGAGTCTGTTGTGTGGCGGAATGTACATGGTTGTTGTATTGGAATTCCGCCAGTGGAAGTAGCCCATCCCAGTCATCTTGCCTCTTGTTGATGAAGAGGTGGAGATATTGCTCTAGCTCCTGATTGAGCCGTTCCATCTGTCCATCGCCCTGCTGGTGGTATGCTGTTGTGGTAGCCAGCTTTATTCTAAGCAGGGGGTAGAGCTCCCGTGTCAGTTCTGCAATGGACTGTGGACCTCAGTCGGAAAGGACTTGCCTTGAGAGCCCATGCAACTTCCAGACATGCGCAAGGAACAGGCGGGCCCCTCCAAGGGCCATGATCATCGTGTGCATCAGAATGAAGTGGGAAACCTTGCTTACCGAGTCCAGAGGTCGCACATCTTCATGTACTGTCCAATGTAGCAGGACATCTGAGGCCACCAATAATTCTGAGCCACTAACTCCAGCATCTTCCACCTGCCAGCGTGACCTGGGTGTCATGGTGTTGGGACACAATGTGGTGGCAGAGGTCCACCCCATCTGGAACATAGACCTTGCCCCTGAAGTGGAGCAAGCCATCATATTCCAACCACTCCCCTGCCCATACTGACTGTGAGTGCCCTTTCCGCAGCTCCTCCACCGCCTCCACAACTGATTCCTCCTTCTTTCCATTCCGGTACTGCCTCCAGATGTCCCAGAGCATCTCCACTTCCGCCCCAACTGCAGTCACTCCTTCGAGGGCACAGATTGCAAAGAGGCTTGGGTGGAGCAATGTCATGTCAACATTGTCTCCGCTTCCGCTTCCGTGATCCCCACGGTGGGATAGGGCATTGGGCTTGCCCATGGTGTGGCCAGGGCAGTGATGGAGCATGAAGTTGAACCAAGACAGGTATATTGACCACTGTGCTTGTTGTCGGTTCAATTTATTGGACGTGTGAAAGTACTCAAGGTTCTTGTGGTCTGTCCATATCTTGAACAGACACAGAGCACCTTCTAGGAAGTGTCGCCACTCCTCCAGTGCCCGGATGATCACCAGCATTTCCTTGTCATGGATCTCATAATTCCGCTCCACCAGACTAAGGCTCTTGGAGAAGAAGGCAATTGGATGCCACCTTCCACCATCTTCTGACGACTGCTGTGACAAGACCGCTCCAGCCGCTGCATTGGAAGAATCCGCTTCAACTTGGTAAGGGCAAGAGTCATCAGGAAAGGTCAGGACCGGGGCAGAAGTGATCAACTCCTTGAGTTTTTCAAAGGAGTCCTGCTCCGGCTTCCCCCACTGCCATCCAATGTCCTTGGTGAGGTCGAAGAGGGCATGAGCATGGCAGGAGAAGTCCTTGATGAACTTCCAGTAGAAATTGACAAACCTGACAAAGGACTGGACTTCTTTCTTGTTTCACGGTGTAGACCATTCCAACACACCAGAAACCTTGACTGGGTCCATCTTCACCATTCCTTCTGACACAATCACTCCTTCTGACACAATCACCCCAAGATACTCTATCCACATCTGCTCAAAATCACACTTCTCTGGCTTGAGACACAGGTTGTACTCCTGGAGCTGTTCTAGCACTCTCCGCATGATCTCCCGATGTTCCGTCAGTGTCTTTGTGAATATGAGGATGTCATCAAGGTAAACGCAGACAACCCCTTCCGCTATCATGTCACGGAAGATGTCAATCATCATTGTCTGGACCATGGCAGGACTGTTGGTGAGGCCAAAGAACATGACCTGCGGCTCTAACAGTCCTCGGTTGGTGTGGAATGCAGCCTTCCATTCGTCTCCTTTGCGGATCCGAACATTGTTGAAACCCTAGCAGACATCCAGCTTAATGAAGTACCTTGCACCATGGAGTTGTGTGATCAGTTCAGAAATGAGTGGAATGGGGTACCAATTCTTGATCGTGATCACATTCAAGGCTCGGTAATCCTGTACGAGTGTGAGCGAGCCGTCCTTCTTCTTGATGAAGAACACTGGAGATGGCATGGGCAACTTGGAGGGGCAGATCCTCCTGGTACGGAGGTTCTCTGCAAGGAATGCGTCGAGCTCTACCTGCTCCCTAGGTGACAGTGGGTAGACCTTACAGTTGGTGGGCTTTGACCCAGGCTCCAACTTGATGGCATGGTCCCACAGCTTCCATGGGGGCAGGGCATCAAACGACTCCTTGGCAAAGACGTCCTCAAATGCATGCAGGTACTCTGGAATATCCACCTCCACTTTATCATGTTTCCTGGAGGCTTCTGCGAGGTGTTGCGAAATGTTTCCGGTGGCGTGGGCATGTTCTGCTTCTGGCGGAAGGTTATCGTACAGCAAGTGTTCCCCTTCTGCCAAAGTGTCTTCTGGGCTGAGTCGGATGACGTCGGAGTCGGACTCAGAATCGGGAGTGGGGGCTGGTTCAAATTCCGCTTCCGAATCCTCTTCTGCAAGCAGTGGATGAGGGCCAGAATGACATGTCTGTATGAGTCGTTCGGTCTTCTGCTGTTCTTGAGGCTCCTTCTGCACTTCCAACCTGCACATGTGGCACTTGGTTGGGCATCGACTCATCAGCACCTTCTGAGTCTGCCAATTGATCTCTGGGTTGTGCTCCTGCAGCCAGGCAAATCTGTGGATGATGTCTTGCCTCCCCAGGCTGGTGACTGCGAAGGAAGTGCGTTTTGTGTGTCCATCGTAGCAGAGAATTGTGTCTACTACTTCTGTGATGGACCCTGCCTCAGTAGGGCTTCCATCCACATTGATCACTGGGTTGCACGTTGCAACTTCCATGTGGTCAGTTGGTTACATTCAACATAGCCCCTGTCCATAAACTGACCAGTGGCCCCCCAGTCAACAAGTGTGGGTCCAGATTTGACTTCTGCTGTGTCTGTCGTCCAGGGCTGTCCATGAGTCCAGGTTCCTACAGGTGACTCACAGTTCAACCTGCAATTTTAGCCTGCGGATCCAACTCCCACAAGTCCAGGTGACCCGGCGCTTAAAAACCTGGCAAGTCCAGGTTTCACTGCAGGGATAGAAAGGTTTTCTTGTCTGAAAAACTGTTTAAAAAACTGTAAAGATTTTTCAAATATTTCCAGTGTTTTTTATGTAAAAAAACTATAATAACATTTTGTGTTTTTGTTAGAATTTGTTGAGCAAGAAAATTGTAAAAAAATTCAAAGTTTTTTGCAGGGTTTTTTTATGGGTTTCTTTGTGTTTTCACAAAGAAACTTGTAAAAACACATAAAAAAACCCTGTAAAAAACTTTTAAACTTTTTTTACAATTTTCTTGCTCAACTAATTCTAACAAAAACACAAAATTTTGTTTAAGTTTTTTTACATTAAAAACACTGAAAATTTTTGGAATATCTTTACAGTTTTTTGAACAGTTTTTCAGACCATAAAATTCTTATATGCCTCCAGTGTTTGGCTTTTGGAATGCTGCAGGTGACTCACAAACCTGCCAGAGTATTCTGGGGACGGTCATGTGACCACTCTGAATGCCGCCACCACCCCCACATGCCGGCTGACGCCGCTGCCCACACCCACACACCCACACACCACCACCACCACCACCTCCAATGCACGCTTGCATGCGCGGCAGCCACCACTGCATGCGCCCAAGCAGACACGTGCCCCGCCCACTCTCACACTGGGGTGGTGTGCATGTCTGTGTGGTATGGCACGTGTGCGCACGAGGAGGTGTGTGCTGCAGTGGTGGCGAGTGGGGCACATGTACACACGTGTGTTAGCAACTAGGGGCTATGGCAGGGAAGGTTCGGTAGAGTTCTTAGAAAGCTAGAATCAAATACACTCTCTCAGTGAATTTATTGTCACTGATATATTAATACAGTACCTAGAATCAAATACACTACATGATTTTCAGTCAACATGCTATGTAAATATAAAGAATACTACTCGCCTCTCTCAGTGAATTTATTGTCACTGAGAGAGGAGCACTATCCTGTCTCAGAAGGCATATACGTGCACCCGGCCCTTTAGCGCCCATGGGCTCGCGCGTCGAAGTCATTTCAAACTCCGCCGGGTGCAGCCGCCTGTGAAAATAGGAATAACAAAGTGAAATGGAGAGATAAGGAGTGACTGGAAAATTTCGAAAATAATCAGAGAAATAGATGCATGGTACAAGAACAATGTGAGAAAGAATTGGAACACCATACAGTAAATCGAACATATTATGCTTGATTTTGGTGCAGGAGCATAAATGCACCCAACAACGTGCGCATGTGTGTCCTTGTGTGCAGGCACGGTGGCCACCACCGCACTCCCATGCGCATGAGGGCGTGTGTGGGCAGGGGGTGAGAATGGGGATGGGGACGGGGACAGAAGGGTGCATGGTGAGGTCTTGTCTTGCTTTGATCTGATTTTGTATCAATTGCTAACCACCCATTCTATGTGCAGAGGCAGTAGCTGCACCAAGCAGCCGGTGCATTGCACTGAGAACAACTTCAATGGCTTTGTGAGTCCCTATTCACCCTGATCTGATGGCACCCTTGCTCAATATTAATGTAGATCAACATCGGCTGCACCCCCATCTCCTTGTAAACAAGACTATCCATTGCTCTTAAATTTTGTCCAAGCCTAATACTCTTTTCTTTGTATTGGTCCTGCATGTATCTTTCTGTAATCAATATTGTTGACATGATGCCTGCATGCCTGACATGAACTGTATCTTTGGTTTGGTTTTTTAAAATAAAAAAATGTTGCCTGTGTCTTCCCATGGAGGAGGGGTGTCTCTGCAGGAGGAGATGTGTGCATGGCCGACATCATGTGCTTGCATGGGGCCGCAAGCGGACTGAGGTGAGTCAGCTCGGAATAATCTGGCGAGTCACCTCAAGTCACCCACAGGTTTAACCTGCAGGTCCAAGTCAACCTGCAGGAAAACTCAGGTCAAGTCCAGGTTCTGCTTCTGGAAGCTGGCAAACCTGCGAGTCCAAGTCCAGGTAACCTGAAGGTTGACTCATGGACAGCCCTGCCATCATCTGGATCTCAACCTTAATGACCAGTGACTTGGGGCCTGGGGTGGCAGCAACAGCATAGCGCTTCAGGAGGCATCTCTCCCAAGGGCAGATGTGGAGTGGGCAGGATGTCAGACTCGGCTTTTGTGTGACTTTATCTGGTGGGTCTGCAGGAAGTGAGGGGAGTGGGGGTTTCTCATTCTCTACTTCAAGACAGGCAAACTGGTTATGTACAGGCAGCAGGGGCACACATCTCACCCGCTGCACGTCACAAAATCCGATGCATCTTCCACTTCCAACTCGCCATGTTCCGCATTTTTGGAAATTTATTCCACAGTGGGCACCCTGCTTGTGTCGGCCAGCATGAGGAACTCTGGAACGAGCTCGAGTTTCTCCTCTGTGGTCATAAGCCAGATGTCAAAAGCTTGGGGGCACCCGCAAGCATAGTGGCCTGGCTGCGGGCATCAGAAGCAGGTGATGGTTGGGTTGCCTTTTCCATGCATGTGGTCAACATCCATTGGGGCAGGGCCACTCTTTGAGGAGGGGGGTTAGAGTTCCAAGCAGGGGCAGGCAGAGCAACCGTCTGAAATATCTTCCGTGTTGGAATGAATATTGCTCCAGGTTTTGGCACAGGTGGGGTAGGACGAGTGGAACTGCATATCATGTTCCAGTTTGTCTCCACAAAGGCCTCATTTGCTTCCCTGTTCCGGGACACTCTTTGTGCAGCTTGGTACCACCCTTCCAGGTCATCAAAATCCAGAGTCGAGTCCTTGTCGGAATTTGATGACGATCGTCTTGTCATCTTCATACTCTGCGAGGTCTATGAGCTCCTGGAAGTGATCAATGTAGTCATCAACTGGATCCTTGGCCTGGTACCAGCTGGTCCCTTTGAGCCTCGTAAGGGCTGTGAGCTGCTCATTTTTCGGGCAGAACTGGTCGAAAAGGGTTTTTTTCTCGAAGACGTCCCAGTCCTGGAAGTCGTTACCCTTGCCCTTTGCTTCGTGTTAGATCACCTTGTTTGCAAAATGGGCTGCACAGTCTGACTTGAAAAAGGACAATGCCCAGTGAATCCAAGCCTAGCTGTTAAGAAAGAGGTCTCCGACAATTGCAAAGTAGATGCTGCACGTGTTGAAGAATGCGCATCCCTTCTCCTGATCTCTGTCAAAGTCCACTGGAGTTGCAGGTTTGACCTTTTCCAACTTTGTGGACATCCTCTCTTCCACTACTTCTGCTTTTCCAAAATCCGACTGATCCTGCATTTCATTTCCACCACTTCGTGGAGTGTCTAACTTAGCCAAAATCGTTTGTAAGGCTGTTTCAATCGCATCAGTCTTCATCTGGTTCCATGTCAACTCCTCCTCCATATTCTGAAGATGATTGTCTGGATCCATGTCCAAAGGAGGAGAAGTATGGGACAGGATTTCCAGGCTTGGGAGCTCAACATAAGAAGAGGGGCTGTCGTACGCTGTGTGCACGGAAGAGGTTGCGATCTCTTAGTCGCTATCTCCAATTCCAAATGCACCTATGGTGAATGCAACGCACAGTATGACCACTGGTCCTCTAGTGGAGAGACTTTTCTGCTGTAAGGGCAACCCTAGTTGGCTGTGGAGATCACACTACCACACAACTGACAAGGGGAAATCCAAAGTATGTATATATGAACAGAGTATACAAGAGAGAACAGTCTATTGCTGCTTACTCTACAGTGTTCCAGATATGCTCCAAACCTTCCTGGTCCCCTGGAGAAGCAACACAGCAAAGATAGCAGTGAGGCGCATTATACTGTCTGACACCTCCACAGGGTCTTTGGGTCGACAGCGCAGGTTATTGACAAGGAGCTTGGACTGATGCAGAAGTACACAGAACACAAAGAAAGAGTCATGTACCAGAACAAACGATGGATCGCATGTTGACTTACATCCAACCTAGTACTGCCCTGCTAGAGCCCCTAGATTAGTTATGTAATGCTTCAGCACTGTGTTGAGCTCACAGAGGTGCAGTGAGTATACAGTGAACAATACACATGGCATCAAGGGTAGAGTGGCACGTCTTCAGAGCCTCAAGATGGGAATAAGAGATAAATTTTAACCTAAAATTGAACATGAAGTGTGCCTTGACAGGACTGACTGTGAGTATGCCTGACTATAACCATGCATTAGTATGTGTAGGGAACTGAGCCTGGCACTATAGCATTTTAGATTAAGGTGTCAATTAGTGCCTTTTAACAAGTAGAATCTATTGCTCAGTGATTGAAACCACTGCGTTCGTCCCTCTTCTATGTGCTGACTAAGCCTTTCGAGGCGCGTCCAGCACTGATGAATGAGAGTCACGTGACCGTGTCGACAGAAGAACAGTGTTGATCCAAGGGATAGTCAAATCAAAAGTGTTCGCTTTTAAGGTAGTATAGAGTAAACAACGATAGTAGACCCTCGACGAAGATTTGGAATAAACTATCAAGATCTGAGCTCTGTAGCTATCAAACAAGACTACAGCAATTTCAGGAGGCAGAATAATCGATTCTGGATAATCTCGTTCATACATGTGTACTAGCTATTTATACTATGTTGATAGTAACTACTAGTGTTCAAGATATTGGATGGATGGGTCGAAAAACTACTTGTAACTAAGGGGTGACTAGTTTATAGTCATAAAGTCATGGGGTGATGGGGATGGTATCAGGATTGTCTGGGCTTTGGAATAGAGATCTGTACCTAGTATACAAAGCCCCTGTCCACATTATGTTAAGATAGTAATCAGTCAGACGTGTCATGGGGTTCAAATAGGAAAATGAATCTGAGTTTACCCTGCCCAGCATATATGCTGGGCTTGGAGATGGGGCCACTGTCTCTGTGCCCTTTCTGTGGGGCAGCTGATTGAATATGTATACTGCAGGTGACTTTCTCAGATCGCTCCACAGCACGCTATACCCCTGTGCAGTCTATTGTTCTCTGCGGCGTTTGGTGCCCGCACCCCTCGGTGCCTATGGCCTGGCGCCTGTCGACGTCATGGCCGATGCCATCACTCGATAGGCGCGCCATCCCTGATCCCCAACCCCAACCCCAACCCCAACCCGATAGGCGCGCCATCCCTGATCGACCGCACGTGGTCGACGCTCAAACTCCTGTATATTACCCGATCTATGGGTAATATAGCGTGTCGTAAAATTCGTGTGATCGTCATCTGCGCCGACGTCTATTATAAATGTCATTTTTGTTTCTTTTTAATCTTTTTCTTTTCTTTTCTTTATTAGCTTCTTTTTTATATATAGATGATTAAAAATAGAATAGTTGCATTTATCATAACATAGCAGAAGTCGAAAAGTTCAAAATAGCAGTTTTTTCAACCTGGCATGTTAGGTACACAATAGATCAGGTGATACTTCTTAAATTGTGGCATGGTCCTGCCAGGTTATCAGGGCCATATTCGACGCACATGGGACATTCAGGGATGCGGATAAATAGCCATGGGGGTACTTGGGAGCTGCAACAGGTACATTGACAATTTTTGCTACATTTCATCATTCATTAACATTATGAGGTGCATCATCCTTGCTGTACAATGTGGGTGTAGCAGGTGTCACCGCTTCCTCATGAAAGAATATGTCTCTGGCTTTTTCTATCCACTTTGACCCTGGGTACCAAATAAGATACCCAGATGGATAAGGTTCATACCCAACCATATATCCCATACATGAGTGATTTTCCCATTTTTTCCATTTCTCTTTTGGTACTGCGATGTTGACAGGACAGCCAAAGACTTTGATATGCGTAAGGCCTGGCCTCTGTCCAGCAATACACTCAAGAGGCGTGACTCCATTATTTTCCTGAGCCAGCGATCTATTGCAAAGATATGACATTGTCTTAACAGTTATTGACCACTGGTACTTCAGCAACTGGATGCATAAAGCATCGCATGTGTCCCCTCTGTGTCATACAGATTGCACACTTGGCAACCCCATTCTGTTTGTGAGTATATGGGATGGACGTGCATAAGGCAATGCCTTTCTCTTTGATGAATCATTGCATTTCTGAATTGACAAATTCTGTTCCATTATCTGCCATGAAGCTTCAAACCTTCGCTACATATCCAGTCTCGAACACGTGAACAAAATCATAGATTTTGGACACTGCTTCAGACTTTAGGGTGAGTCCCTCCACCCAAATTCCACAGGAATAATCATCGACTATAATGAGGAAATATTTCTTTCCATCGAAGCTCATCATTTCCATGGGACCTGCAAGGTCCATATGCCCTAATTCTCCTATGTGAGTAGCACAAGTTCTTCCGAGTTTAAATGGCAACTTATGCTGCTTTCCATGGATGCAAGCTAGACAGTCAGCATTACCAACTGTATCATCATCAATTTTGACGCCCGTGGTGTGGTTCCGAGCCAAAGTACCTATGTTGGGGACATTCAAATGACCTAGACACTGATGCCAATGCATGACATCATTGTTGGCCTTTGCAGTGTATGCAATATAAGTTTGATCAAGGCAATCCTCCAGATCCTCCACTGTGGGTTCATGTATGGCATTTATTGTCAGGAGAGGGGAACTCAGCTGTACAATTGAAAAGTTTGCAGGGTAAGTATTACCCTGTTCGTGGATATCTGCTAATAACCAATTAGCAGGATCCTTCAAGATACAGCTGGTCCTATGCAAATTGACCGCAAACCCATCCTTGATTAACTAGCTGGGGGAAATAAGTGTGTATGGATATCCGGTGCCCATTGAACATGTGGTACATTGATAACATATTGCCCCTTGTCGCCACTAACATTGATTTTGATTATTCCCATCCCTCATGAGATAACCTCATCTCAATTTGCAACTGTAAACAATTTGGGATGAGAAAATGGCTCGAAGCTGTGTAAGTCCTCTATTCTGGGCACAAAATTGCCCGATGCTGCCGTGTCAATAAAACATCGCCTGGTGACATGGCTCTCTCCCATGAACATCAAGGTCTCAATCATAGAGAATAGACCTCTCATGGTGTAGAGCCAGAGGCTTTATTTTTGTCTTGAGCGCCGGACTGTGAGTCCCTTTTTGTATCCTGCTGTGAACCACCATCCCTCTTTTTCTTCAGAGAGGGGCAATCTTTTGCAAAATGACCTTGACCTCTGCAATTATAACATTTGCCAGAGCATCCTGAAGACTTTTTCGGTTTGCTCCCCTTCACACCCTGTGAGGCCCCCTGCGAGGTTGAGGTTGAGGTCGTTCCAGGCTTCTGTTGTTTCTTCTTCACTACAGCAAATACTGAGCCCTCTGTTGCAGTATGTAGACCCTTCCTTATCTCTACTTGATGCAAATTACCGACCAGTTCTACCACTGTGTCATGATCCCAATCAATGATGGTGACCACGTCAAACTCCTCTGGGAGCATATCAACAAAGAAGCTGAGGTAAAGCAGCTACGGAACAGGAGGGCCAGCTTCTATGATCCTCAAACATAATGAGTCCATCCTAGCTTTATGCTCCATGATTCCAGAACCATCATATTGTATGTGAGTGATTTCTCCAAGCAGCAACACTCTCGTATTTGCTAAACCGCTCCATACACCGTATGCAGTGTGTTCCAGGCCAAACATGGGTCGTGATTATCATGAATCACCATCCGCTGCTGATATTCAATATGCAGATCTATCTATGTGTATGTGCGCTCCTTCCAGAGTGCCCAAGCCTCTTCTAGCTCTAGCTCCTCATCGGTAGGAGCCTTCGAATCAGCACGTGTTGGACTGGGGAATCGTCCTATTATGACCTCCCACTGATTTTTTTTTTTTTGAATTCCGTTTATTATACTGCCACCTTGGGGTCGGGCCCTATATAGGCAGTCTCTACCCGGAACGCGGAATAGAGTAATCAAAGTGTTTTACGTGTGCTAGGGTATCGTAGTTACCGAAGTAAGCCAGAGATATGCTGGCACCAACATAGGATACTTCCTGTTTGTTTACAATGCCTAATCACCTTAGATACATATCAGTACCGGTCAGTTTCAGTAGGTCTTATATGCCGGGTGGAAGTCCAGGAGCCTCGTAATCCTAACACTTATCGACACCTATCGCAGGGGTGAACCATTGTAGTAATTACTGCTACAAATGGGGAGGGGGGGGATTCGAACCTGGAGGCTCTCCCTTCACGTGATCCAAAACGGGCGCTTGGTTTGGGTCAGTTCCACCTGTGCTAACCCACCCGGCCTCCCACTGATTGAGAGATCTCAGCGTTGTTTCCATACTTGCGCTCCATGAAAAGTAATTATCATGGTGCAACCTCAGGAATACAGTGTAGGCACTACCAGTACTTGAGTGGTAGTTATTCATTTTATCGAGAGACATAGCTGGCATTGTCACCGTAAATTATATGTTCAGAAGGTAGGGCCAGGGCCCATAACCTAAAGACAGTAGTTAAATTCCCAGTGGCAGCAAATAGACACTGGGAAGATTTCTACTATACACACGCGCATACATATATGCGTGTCTCAAAATGAGTAAGGTCGCGAGCACTGACCATTTCCTATTCGAGCATCGGACATAACCGAACTACTCGACGTTCGTCTCTCTACAGCGTTGAACGTTGTCAATATTAATTTGGGTGATGCTCTACCGAAATATAAGTTCCAAGCCAAGCGGAAAACATTACATGCCTCACGAAGCAAATCCATATATATTTGCACCAATATGGAATACAGACACGGCAATATGGCTTTCCGCAACAGCAGCGGTGCACATGGTCGTTCAATTCTTTATCGAGAATCATATAAGTTGTCCCACTTGGGTGGTGTACGGGGGGTCCTGGGTGGCACTGGCCCTAGCTACGCGTACGGCATGGAATTACTTTACACAGTAACGATAACCCAGGCAAATTTACGCGCTATGCGGGTAAGTCCATCAAACCATCAGGCCAGCAAGTTTGACTTGGTACTATATTATTTTGGATGCGCCTTTCGCCATACCTAGCTTGAAGAATGATAGGAATTTCGATTTTGCAGGTCTTTGGCGTGCGAAGCAGCATGGAACATATAAGAAATCAGTACTACTCCTTGGAGATACGCAGTGGGTAAGAAACTGAGGCGGGTGAGATGGGCGGCGGAAGTGCATGGGTATATACATATATATTGTCACAAATATCACATACTCACACAATCTCCCCTCCTTTTCATCTGCATCTTCACAACAGTCTACCGTCCTCCCGTCAGCGCCGCGCGCACACTCTTACGATCCTTACCTGATAATCCACCAGTCCACACACGTCTACCCAAGCCCACACACGCACGTCCACATAGCCCACGTCACGCCATCAAATATCGACACCCGATGCAACACCCGCGGACCCATCCCTGAGCCCGAGAGCAGCCCGAGAACGAGTGATCCACAGAGTGGCACGGCGGCTGAGCCACTACGCACGGACCTTTCCTTTTTCCCATTTCTCTTCCCCCACACATCACATATTTCTGATATTCCATTCCTATGTCTCCATTCCCATTCGATAGGTAGAATACACATGCGTAACCGCAACCGGCACTCCAACCCCGTAGCACATGCCTCGCATAGACACCTATCGGCGCCGGTAACATCCCTTTCGACCTAGCACATCACACACAGAGGTTAAATAGCTGTCGCATGTATACTAGAACACCAGTCAATCGAACTCACTGTTTTCCAAAAGATTCTCTCATCTCGAAGCGCAGCTACATCTGCGACGACTCTATCAACAAGCATATACTTCTCGTATACTCTCAGTCACTCGACTCTCGAACATAGCTCGATTCGGTTTCACTTGAAACCTGAATTATATTTTTATCGAATCAAAACATTTATATCCAAACATCTTATTATATATGTTTGGCATTCCAGCATTCCAGCCACGACCTGAACAATCTTCACTCGTTTCGTCACAATGAGCGTGATAAGCTCGTACTGCAAGGTTAGTTGGAGGATGTGTCGGTATCTTCGACTTTATGACCATGGTCAATGATCAGCACCTTCTCCTTGTGACCATCGAAGTCTTGCCGGGAGGGCCCGTTGAAGAGTATCACGGGACTTTGCTCTGTGGTGGGCGACACAAAGTGGGGATGGGAGAATTTACTAGGTGACAGTTCGATCCCTCTGTCAATTGAGGTCGAATGATCACGAACTGTGACTTGTTGGGTGGTGACGCGGACTCCAGCAAGTGGTGCCTTAGTTGTCTGTGTAATGAAGCTCTTGCGCGTAGTGAGGAACAGGATTACATTCGAGAGGCCTTAAAAGTAAAAGTGAGTTTCACGAGTGCGTCAATCAAAGGGTCTGAGAAGCCTCACCACTACTTGCAAAACAGATACCTGCGAAGACCAAGAGATCGAAAGGCGGCATCCACCCGCCCAAAGCGCCCATGCGGCATATCGACACTGGTATTACCACTACAGCATATACTGATGGAGAGTAAGCGTGCGGAATGTGGCATATGAGGAGTGAATCGGCTAATATGTATGTCCCTACAAGGAATAATTCGGGACTCACAGAGAGGATACCACATGATTCGACGCGCAACCCGTTTCAACCGCGTGTTTGGACTAGGCAAGAAACTTTCGGATCCAGGCTCCCGAATATACCCATGGTGATCTGGCGCCGCATATTTACCACGTGTAACCTTATGCCAGGGAAAGCCTTGAGATTCACGGGATTTGGAAGATGGAGAACTTGTTTCCGTTGGTGAAAGTATCGGGTATGAAAAGGTTGATTCGCGGGGGGGACGACGGGTACGAAGCTGCATCTTTCCAGCATCGTCGAATGTGATAAACCCGGAGAAGCGGAGATAAACCAGTGCTAGTCTCTTGTTGAATAGACATATGATACGCAAGGATAAAAGGGTCCGGCGTACTATAAATGATGGAAGATGAGCCGAGAGCCGCGAACACCCAGCCCTGACAAGGACAATCACGTCAGTAACACCACTGAGGAAAAGAAACGAGAAGTCAAAGGGACAGCTAAACACTGACGTAAAGATATATCACTCTTTCTGCCCCGTATCCATCCCCAATCCAACACCACGCCCCACTCAGGCCGTAAAACGGCCCACGTGTTGATGTTTCAATAATTGTTGGTCCGAGGATGGGCAAGAATATCAGTATCGACCAACCGATAACAAGGACAATCGGTACAGTCAAACGGTGTGGCTGTTTAATTAGGAAAAGAAGCCTAAAATATTAGACGTTAGAGCAGGGTCATCATTCGGGAATAGCGAGGCTGAACGATAATATCAATGGGGAAAATGTCATAGACAGGTGGGGTGGCGGATAATTAGAGAAGAAATCATACCAACCAAAATGTATGAAATGCAATAGCCATAGACCAGATAGCTGCTCCTAGGTCACCGATTTGTGATACTACGCCTTGTATCATGCATATTTTCCCTTGTTCCATCATACCCTGTTCTGCCCAACGGAAATTAAGCGCGAACGCCACTCCTGAAACACAGAAATTGAGTTAAGACATTACTCGGATTACACTATCATAAAGGGACGCACCTTGGAAAAAATCACATAAGAGTAAAGACAGTAAATACCACCCTAGGGATGATAATGTAAAAGTACGAAGTCCACGGGAGAAAGGCTTCAATTTGTCAGACGCAGAGAACACATTCCACTTAACGGAACTGATTAGCGAACCTACTATGCAAAGGCAGAAGTTTACGGACCCCAATGTACGAAAGAAGGGAGAGGGTTGATATAGCTGAGACAAGACCGGCTGAAGCAATGAGCTAAATGGCGTTAGCAACAATACGACTTGAAACAAAACCTGGGCCTCACTCCAAGTCCGATTCTGTGGCCTGCGTTTGAAAACTCTTGCCAGTCCGACATCGACAGAATCTGACAAGCGGAAAGACCACTGAAGGAAGAGCGACCAGAGACATAATAACCGACTATATAAGCGCTGATTGAGATATTGCGAGTGGAGGAATTCGGAAGGCGAAGCATAAAACTCTAATTTGGGTATCGTTCCCACACTAGGTAAATGAATGGCCATCACCTGTGCTGAACAGTCGAGCTTAACCCTGCGAGCGCCATCACTTCGAGGACCAAAGGGGACATCTATGATATCCCCAATATGATACGCCCCTGTGGAATGGAGATGGTCCTGCAGACAGGGTATCGTGTCACGAGCCCCGACGAACGTAGGAACTTCGGTTACCAGGAGTCCCTCCAGCGCTACGGACATTCGTCAGCTCCAGGCAAACTATTGAGGTTATTTTCAAACGCTGAACATCTCCTGATGATCTGCGCAAGTGAGGGCGAAATGCCAATCTTCGGACATGACGTCCGGTTCAGAGTAGGGCTGGTCTGAGATAACGGCCGGCTAGTATATATCACTAGAAGGTCATGCATTCATGGTTGACAGTCTTCGTGCTGAGATCAGGCGTGGCGCAGCGTCAGTATACTTTACTGTCCCTGCTGTCCACTGGTCGGCAGTTCCAAATACCGGTAGTCAGAGAAATTAGAGTTTGGCGCCGACGCCACAACGCGTCGATTACCGTGAGGACTCCCCTCAAATTCAAACTTTCCACCAACAGACCAAGAAGTAATACTTCCTCGAATAGTACGTGTGAGATGTGCCTAATATGTACGATTTGCGTACAATCAACATTGTCAATTAATTACTGTCAATTAGCTCTAATTCAACATCAAGTTCGGAGCTTGCCACTTTGATCATCACTACCGCCCAGGTGCCCTCGGAAGTCTTTAGTCTCGGGCCCGCGTGGCAAGGTGCGGTCAACGATCTCCAGTTACCGAGGTTTCGTGCAGTAGCAAGTTCGCACATTGCCACGTCTCGTTCAAAAGTAGATCTTGACCATATCGTAATACTATCGTGGACACCCATTCCTTTACATTTGTGGGAGCCCCTGTCATGATTTAACCGGATCCTCATTCTCACCCGCTGCTGAGAAACATTGTCAATAACTATAGACGTGGCTACTGACGGTCCTCCCGGGGAAAGCATCGGCGTATCGGTGTCTCCAACTAGTATTCCCATGCTATGGTGCCAGCCACTGTCTTTATATCCTCAACACAATACGGTATTACAGTTTATTGCTGTCACATGCAACGCCCCAGCTCAGGAGGTAGCTGTTCTGAAATTGTGAGTGACGACAGCAGTTATATTGAACCAGGTCCATATATCACTTTGTCAGGGGTGAGAAATTCTCATGTTCAGTTGCAGTTTAACATACCATTCATTCCAAGCGGACACAATAAA
The DNA here is from genome assembly GCA_015179125.1 of Gautieria morchelliformis. Taxonomy (NCBI): domain Eukaryota; kingdom Fungi; phylum Basidiomycota; class Agaricomycetes; order Gomphales; family Gomphaceae; genus Gautieria; species Gautieria morchelliformis. The sequence continues at coordinate 39,483 of WHVA01000503.1, read as the reverse complement.
TGACGTGTTCCTTATGCAGCGATTTGTATTCTGTTGAGGAAAAATACTTCATAGGGGAACCCCTCACCGAAAGCCGGCTGCGTAGGTATGAGATAGAACGACATCTCTGTTACTTCTCTGGACAGCACTAAGAAGGTCCGATGCTCAGAATTATTTCATGTGCCTTGCATGTCACTTCAGCTAGTGCTCTGCAATTGAAGACGGGACCCCGTCCGTCCAAAGCTCCACTATCTGCTTGAGTGTCAGACATGCATTTCCAGAAGGACAGCTTTCCACAAGTATGACACATCTAACCTGGTCTGTTTGTCCATATTTGCAGTATTCTTCTGCTGGCGCGGCCAGACACCGCGTTTTAGTCCTCATGACCCATAAGAATGTAGCGTTATCTACACATAAATGTAATTGAAGGTATTCTTGTATAATCTCTGGTTTGAGTATGTCGGCACAGTTGAACGTCTGCCAGAATACCCCAGCCCGAACCAGATCCGACCGAACGTCGGTACTTGGGCCAGTGGATCGCATCGAGAATCCCCAATGAGGTCATCTAAATATCTCTAAATATCTCTAAATTAGCCAAGCACTTATCACAGATCGATCTTCGAACACCCCATAATAACATAACGTTGCTGTGAGCACATATATTCATCCTAAAACAACACCATGCCCTTCCAAGGGCTATGCCTGCAGCATGTAGAACAAAGTTCTAATACAGTAAGCTAAGTACTAGTAACTCTAAAGTCCTTCCGGATCCCGACCTTATGTAATTAGAGTACACTCACTCTTCCTCTCTCACCACCACCACCATGACCGTGATGCGTTCGCCCCGTGTGGAGCACTGGGCGGACACATCACGGTCATGGACATGTCTCCTTTTCGCTTTTCGTGTCCCGCAGCACGCGCGTACCACATGTTTATGAATCGAACCACGGTGTGCGGGGGAACGGCGAGAGCGGCGACGGCGCAGGGGAGGGCGCGGCCGCGTGCATCTGTACCTGCGTCTACATCTGCGCGTGCATTTGCGGGGCCGTGTGCGTGTGCGCCTCCTGGTCCGGGTTCGGCTGCATGTGCCGCCGCCGCAGGGGCCCGCGACGACAGTGCGGACAGCACAGGGGCCGCGAGCTGCCACTGCTTGTGCAGGAAGCAGTCGCGATCCCGCCGGGTCTCTGGCATGGAGGGCCCTTCACCTGCTACACCTGAGTCAATTGAGTCTGCATCTGCCCCTGCTGCACCCCCCGCACCCCCGTTCACCCTCTTCGCCGGCACCAGATGCCGTGAGCATCTAGAGCCCGACCGCGCCGTGCGCGCACATATGCGCGTAATGGTACCCTGCGGCAAAATGCAAAAGCCCTTATCAGCGACTCCTCCTCCGGCTCGGTGGAGGGGAGACACTCACGTAGGCCGTTCAAATTCTTATACCGCCTCTCGCCGCCTTTCATCTCCTCCCCGCCCCTCCCGCTCTCCCCTATCGATGTCCCCATCCACGGCACACACCCACTGTCTTTCCACGGTTTCCCACTCGCCCTCCTCAGCGCCTCCACCGCAGGGTCGCGCAGCGCGAAGCAGCACACGCCGTGCGCGAGGTGGTACTTGAGCCCGTGTAAGTGCCATGTCATCATGTTTCTCGGACTCAGTCTGTTGACTATATGCACGTTGTTACACAGCACTCAGTCCACGACTCTGATCTCAGGGCGTCCATTTATAAAGCCAATTGTCTGTAAGTGTATTTTCAATTAAACTAGTGCCTACCTTGGGACTTAGCATTGGCTGATTTTGAGCTCTTGGCCGTCTTAGCCGAAGTGCCGCCAACTAAGAGAGGAGATAACAAGTGTGTCATAATAATTTAATGATATTGGATCATGTCTTGCTTACCAGATACACTAGTGGGCTTAGCAGGGATGGGCTTTGTAGCCGATTAGGTTGGAACCACTCTCAGACTCAGTCTCAGAGCTCTTCAGGGATGGTGGCATCTGCCCATATGGGTCAGATGGGAAGGGATGGCTCGCCTGCATGAGCTCTAGTGGCAGTGGTGCAGGTGCAGTGCAAGGTAAAGGTGGGGGTTTTTTTTTTTCTTTTTTTCAATGACACATCACATGTGTATGTATGTGGGAATTTGTACTCTAATTAATACACGAGCTTTCAATAGTGTGTTACGTATAATTTCCGGAAGTCAGAACGAGAAGGGACAGTGGCTTCAACTTATGTGTTGTGTCCCCAATTAACTCTCGTCCTAAGTATTTTGGATCGGAAGTCCAAAGTCGGAAATATCAAAGTAGGTTGAGGTCAGAAGTTAGGTTGGAAGGTGGAAGGCGGAGAGACAAAGGTTCTGCAAAACTCACTGTGCTAAGAACAGGAGATAGAGCAAAGGATATCATGTATCAAAGGTGATTATCTTATTGCAGAATAATGAGCATACATCAGGGGTTTTATACAAAGAGCTGTGCAACATATAATGTTGTACTACTAAGCATGCTCCGAAGAAAGCGGAAGTCAGATAAGATAAACGGGGTAAGTAACTATATGAGAACAAGAACTACAAAGGGGGTGCAGGGTTGAGTCAAGAACAATGGGCAAAAGAACAGGGAACGGAAAGCATATTTGACATGATAGAACAACAGGACTCCAGAGGGGGCGGACATATAGTCTTGCTGTGCTGTGAGTTGAGTCTGGTAGGTCCGAGTAATAGAGTTGAAAGAAGAAAAGATATAACAAGGGGTGGGAGTGTTGGAAGTATCGGGATGTTGGAAAGGAGGTGGAACTGAGTGTTGGAAGTCAGAAATGCATGGTCGTAACAGTATCTCCCTTTTAAGGTTGAGCCCATGAGACTACAAGTCAGGTCATGTGACTTGCAAACAATGTGGCAGAGTTCGAAAGATAGGTGGGAAAGATAACATGTCTTGCCTTGAACCATAATGGAACAAAACATCGATTTTTCCAAAATGTCCAGTGCTGAGTTAAAACAGCACTTCGCAGATGTAATCGCGAAGAAGGAACTGGGCAAGAAACACGAGGCCGAAGAATGTGAACATAAAGAGAAGGAGTGCCAGGAGGAGGAGTGCAAGGAAAAAGAGCACTAAGAGAAGGAGCGCAGAGACAAGGAACGCTGGGAGAAGGAGGAGTGGGTCCGCAAGTTGGAGCGGAAACACAGAGCAGCAGAAAACAAAGCTGCTGATCAAAAGGCAGCCACGGAGAGGGCAGAGGAACAACAGGTGAGTCAGAGATGTTCTGGTCTTCGTGATGACGCTGAAATGGCCTTAGAAAAACATCGAATATGAATCCGAGATGGCGTCAGAATACATGCCTGAAACTAGGCCGGTTCCTGAAGGCAAAGGCAAAAAGAAAGTTGTAGTTTCCACGCAAAACCTCGTGGAGAAACAGAAGTGGTGGGCTGACAAATTCCAGCAGGTGTGGGCGAGCAAGGATTGTCTCATCATATGCAGGAATTACAGGAATTAGGCCCAGTAAATCCAGCGACTGGGAAACAGAAAGTGCAGGAGGACAACGAAGAGGAGCAAAGGGCTCCACATGACCCATGTGAAGCCAGAGGCTTCGAATGCATCTGGTCTGGAAATCCATGGGAAACATCCTGTGAGTGGTGCCAAGACAAGAGGAAGAGGTGTGTTGTAGACGGATGTTCTGCGAGGGTCAAACACAGAAAAACCACAAGTGATTTTGGGACACCAAGGTCGAAACCAGGACCAAGTAGGGGGATTCCCACGGGAACATTCCTGGTGACCAGAATGTCGGAGGCAGCGGTGCTAAACCGTTACATGATGGTATCACCACTCTTGGACATTGCAGGGTCCATGTGGATGATGCAGGACCAACAGAGGGAGATCTAGGATATTCTGGTTGATCAAGTGACAATCCAGCAGAACCTGGTCCTGTCCTTCCAAAATCAATTGAGTATGATGTCCACTGTTTTGGAGCGGCAACTGCAGGAAATGAGGTGGAGGAATGACTTTGTGAGGGCCAGAATGGGAGTGGAACTGCGGAAAGTGGGATTCGATGTGGAGGCAGGTCCTCCTGCGCTGGCAGAAAAGGTTGTGGAAGTGGAAGAGAGGGTCCAAGTTGAGCTGGACAAGGTCAAACAAGAGGAGGCTGAAAAAGTGGTGGAAATGGAAGAGAGAGGTGGAGATGACAAGGAGGGTGGCAAAAAGGGGGAAATTGGTGAAACATTGAGGGAGGAGTAGGGTTGAAAGGACTTGTATAACATTTCTTGAAAATGGTGGAATTTTAAATTAGCAGAAGTAATGATCATATTTCAACTTGTGACTTGAGCAGTGTAAGTGAAATGAAAGTGTCGGAAATGAGGGTCAGAAGGGAACTACGGTGCAGAAATGGGGCCAGGATTGGCAGGGTATGCCTTGTGGAAATCAGAAACGAGTTCAAAGATGTGGTCAAGTTCCGTGGTGGAAATCCATGAGGTCTCTTCATTGGTGTACTTGACTAGGTACTGGGGTTGACAACAGTATTGCTTGTCAAGCTTTGAGTTGAGAATTTCCAAAATCTCATGTTCCGGTTCTCCATCAGTGATGACTGGTGGAGGCAGAGGCTGTTTGCCATTTGGAATAGTGTTCAGAACTGATGGTTCAAGCATAGAGACATGGAATACTGGATGTACTGCATGCATATTGTCAGGAAGTCTGAGAGTGAAAGAATGACTGCTGGCCTTAGCGATGATCTCATAAGGGCCAAGGTAGTTTTCAGAGAGCTTCTTCAAAGGGTGAGTGGTGGTGAATTTTTCTGCTTTGACAAAGACTTTATTGCCTATTTTGAATGCCAGTTGCGGAAGATGTTTCCAATCAGCGGAGGTTTGATATCTCTTTTGGGCAGTGGAAATGTTCTCTTGGAGGTGTTGGTGAAGGTCATTGAGTTCCACAACGAAGTCTCAGGCTCCGGCAGAGGCGAGATCATGTTCAGGGTGGATGGTGAGATTCAGGTGGTAGACCTTGTTGGCGTAAAAGGGTGAAATTCCAGTGGTGGCAGAAGGTGCATTGTTGTAGGCAAATTCCGTGAGCGGAAGAAGGTTGGACCAATTGCTATGTTGGTAGTTGCAATAGACGCGGAGGTACTGCTCAAGGGTCTGATTAGTACATTCCGTGTGGCCATCACCTTCAGGATGATAACTGGAAGTGAAGTGGAGCTTCATGTCAAGAGCCTTGCACAATGTGTGGAAGAAGGAGGACACAAATTCTGATCCATGATCAGAGGTAAGATGGGAGGGGATTCCATGCTTGAAACAGACAAAGACCTGTGTGAGCTGGGCAGAAGTGATGGTGTCTGTCATGACTCATTTATTTCTTGTATCCAGTAACTCCATTTTCCCTTTCATCACTCCACTTCTATGTTTGCTCCATTCGCTCTTCGCCGAATTTGCCGAACGGTTATTCGCTACTTGCATCATTCGCCAGTAGGCACACCATCAAACATGATCGACATCCATTACCTGGCTTGATGGTTCATCACTGGCCCCATCATCTTCCCGACTCAACCCCTTTTAGGTGTTCCTATGGCCGGGATGCATTTGTGGGACGTCCTACCCATACATCATGTGGGATCAACCCAGCAGACACAGAGTCTGTGCAGGGTAACATGTATGCAGGTCTCAAGGCGTGTTTTCTTACATAGGTACCTTTATCCTCTCTCTTCCCATTGTTTCATGTTCACACTCCTCTCCTTCTCCATTGTATATGTGTTTTGTCTATTTGTATCTTGACTGCGCACCCATATCCAACCCTGACTCATGACAGCCTCTTTCCTATTCGCTGATATCATATGAGCATTCGGTATAAGTAGTTTACGTTCGCATGTATATTCCCCAGTTCAATTATCATATGTCTATCTTGTGCAAAAGCTTATCATATGAGCATTCGGTATAAGTAGTTTACATTCGCATGTATATTCCCCAGTTCAATTATCATACGTCTATCTTGTGCAAAAGCTTGACCTCACTGTGATCATCATCTTGAGCCCTCTTCTATAGACCCCTATCTTAGACCAGAGGAGGACTTAAGCACCACTGGTGAGTTTTCATACTTCACCTTCATTACCTTAGCCTTCATACTATTATCGGTGCTGTCGGTGAAGGGCTCCAAAGGAGCACCTTCACTGGCAAAAGAATTGTTACTGCTAGACAACCTTTCCGTGAGACCTTGGACATTACATCATCAAGTGTCACCTGTTCAGGGAGCCCTCTTACCTTCTAAAAACATTTATTCATGCATCTTATTCGCTGAACTACACACTTCATTGCACAAGCCATTTGGGCATTTGCTGTGTTCACTAATACATAATATTAATGCCTAAAAACCAATCTTAACAGTGTCATAGGTCGGAATAAAGATAGACTGTTTTTTAAGGCGGTCAACAATAACTAGAATGGTATCATAGCCAGATGACTTAGGAAGTTTCTCAATGAAGTCTATGGATATCGAATTCCAGGGTTGTTCTGGGATTGGAAGTTGCTTCAGGAGGCTGTAGGGCTTGTGACACTGAGGCTTGGCATGCATACAGGTGGTGCATGACTTGCAGTAGTCTTGTACCATTGTGCGGAGGAGTGGCCAAGTCTAGGTGAATCAGATGATGTTATGATATATGCAACTATGTTATTTAAATCATCCTTATATATAGAAACTAACAAATGAAACAAAAGAAGAATCTATTAAAGAATGGAAACAACACTCATAGTGGAAACAACACTCGTGACATCACAGACATCGATATGCACAAGTGGCACATGACATCACGATCGGTAGCTATCTTATCTATTGATTAGATAAGATACAGGCATGAAGGCATTGGCCATGTGTGGCTGATCAGAGACAGTGCGCCTGACAGCAGATGGCATTGGCCATGATGTTGACAGGTGCCAGGCCACAGGCACCGAGGAGTTGCGGGCACCAAACGCCACAGAGGCACATAGACTACGCAGGTGTACCGGACGTTATGGAATGATAACAGAACGTCATTCCAAGTATGTATGTTCGATCAGCTGCCCCACAGAAGAGGCACAGAGATGGCGGCCCCATCACCAAGAGCAGCATTTATGTTGCACAAGAGAAATTTAATTTTCATTTCCTATTGTACTCCATGACACGACCAGCTGATTACTATCCTAACATCATGTAGACAGGAGCTTTGTATAGTAGGTACAAGACTCTATTCCAAAGCCTATCATCCCTGTTATTATCCCCATCTTTTTCACGGTGTTATGACTACAAATAGTCACCCCTTTATTTTACACATAGTTTATAGTATAAATAGCTACCACAAATGTACGAACCGATCATCCAGAATTTTACTGTTTCACCCCCTGAAGTGACTGTAGTCTTGTTTGATAGCTACAGAACTTAATCCTTGATAGTTTTCTCCAACTCTTTGTTGAGAGTCTACTATTACTGTCTACTCAAAACTATCTCAAAAGCGAAGCCTTTTGAGACAGCCGTTCTCTAGATCAAACCCGTTTCTCCATCGATGCGGTCACGTGACCAGCATCCATCAGTGATGGATGCGCCTTGCAGAGCTTAGTCAGCACACAGCGAAGGACAAATATAGCGGTCCCAGCCGCTAAGCAATAGAAGTCATCTATCAAAACATTTTAATCTGATATATATCATAAAAGATGATGTCGAGGGTCTTGTTTTGGCCTTGGTGTCCTGAGAGTGGATGATCATGGCTTTGCTGGAGTACGCGGAGTCAAAGATCATTGATATCTGGAACGTAGATTCAAGACTTGTAACAGAGGAATCGGTCGGAATCAAGGGAGCATCCAGGACTGGTTGGGTTATTGAGGTGGGTTGCGGAGATGGGGTTGGAACAGATATCGGAATGGAGAGACTCAGTGTCCATGATGATAGAGGCACAGAGTAGCAGGAATTGCAATGCTGTTGCATGCAGGGACGATGCCAGTTGCTCGGTCAAAAATACCAGGCGGAAGTTGTACGGGTTGACACTGGCATAGTTGCTACTTCCCTCTTTTGGGTAGACATCCCAATGTCTAGTGAGTGTGTCTGGTTTTGCTCCAAGCTTTCTGGGGTGGAAACAGATCACCATGTTGAACTGTGATAGATATTCAGACCAGCGGACTTGACGGCGAGTCAAAATCTTAGTAGTCATGAAATACTCAAGGTTTTTATGATCCGTAACAATGTTAATTGGATAAGTTGGACCTTCAAGGCAGTGTCACCATATTTTGAAGGCTTCAAAAATCGCAAGTAGTTCCTTATCATGGACATTGTAATTGAGTTCTGGGGCAGAAAAGGTGCAGGAATGAAAAGCGATCAGATGAATTTCTCTGTCGTTAGGTGAAATGATCGACAGAATGGAGGCTAGCACATAGTCTGAAGCATCAGTTTCAAGTACAAGTTGGGCATCAGGAATCCACAAACAGAGGAGTGGAGTGGTAGTGAAGGCTGCCTTGAGGGCTTCGAATGCTGAGCAGCATTCTGGAATGAAATTCCAAGGAGCACCCTTCCTGGTGAGATGTGTGAGCAGAACAGTAATTTCGGAAAAGTTATAAATGAAATGTCAGTAAAATTGGCGAAGCCAAGGAAAGACTGCACATCCTTAACACGTCGGGGTTCTGGCCATTCTTGAATTGCCTTGACCTTGTCCTCTGTCATAGTGAGACCTGTTGGGGAGAGGATATAGCCCAGGTATTCGACCGTGTCGTGGTGCCATTCGCATTTTTCTGCTTTTGCGTAGAGGTGATGTTTGCAGAGATGGTGAAGCACTTTGCGGACATGTTCCCGGTGTTCTTCCAGTGTGTCAGACTAGATGAGGATGTCATCAATGTAGACTAGAACACATACATCGTGGAGATCAGAAAATACGTCGTTCATGAAATGCTGAAAGCAGCAGGAGCATTGGTTAGACCAAAAGGCATGACTGTTGTAACCACAAGGTAATGGACCGAGGTGCACACCCTTGTGTACATGCGAGTCAACGATCCACCACGGATCTTACACCGAGTCATAGAGCCGAGCCGAGGCATCACGCGCGCAGCAAGATCCGAGTACTATAGCCAAAACCGAATACACGGACTGTGGCTCATCTGTAGGGAGCTGGCTGCATATATGCATCAGCCGCAGCATATTTATCTATTTAGCCTGTACCAAGACTCCTATCCACCATAGTATAAGTCGCACTCCATGTATCGTAGAATACTCATGAATCTTATCCGTCCGGCTTCGAGTCACAAGCCGTCGTCATTCTCTGCGCTCGAGTCAAAGCGCACCACGAGTCGAGTCGAGTCTGCCTCTGCGCTCAAGTCAATGCGCATGCCTAAAGCACTTCTAACATCCTAATAATAATGACAACCCACTCAAAAGCACCGTAGTGGGTGTGGAAGGTGGTTTTCCACTCATCACCTTCTTGGATGTGGACAAGGTGATAAGTGTGCTGGAGGTTGATTTTGGTGTAGATATTCACCCTGCATGGAGTATCGAGGAGGTCATAAATGCACAGAAGTGGATATTTGTCCTTCTTGGTAAGGGCATTAAGTCCACAGAAATCAATGCAGAGGTGGAGAAATCCATCCCTTTTTTTGATGAACAGGACTGGAGCACTGTGCGGAGACAGCAAAGGGTGGATAAAGCCCATGTTAAGGTGTTCATCGACAAACTCGCAGAGAGTTTGGAGTTCACTTTGCAAAAGAGAGTAGATTGGTCTGAGGGGCAGGGATGCGCCTTTTTGAGATCTATCTTCAAGTCGTAAGGTCAATTATTGGCAGGTCTATCAACTTTGGCCTTATTGAACACATCCAGGAAGTCGTGATATTTTTCTGGAACTAAGCTCATGTCAACAGGAGAGGAAGTTGAGGCGGAATGAGCCTTGACTGGAGCCGAGTAAGAAAGGTGAAGCTGAAAAACAGTCAAATCTTCTTGTCCTTGTAGTAGTGGTGGTGGAAACAAGGACAATTCGAGGAGCTATGGAGTTGCAGAAGAGGCTTCAGCCATCTTTGTGGACGACATTGGAATAGACGGAAGTTGATCCGGGGTACAGAACTGTATTTGACCCAATGCCCAGTTAATCAATGGATTATATCGGGTGAGCCAGTTGTGTCATAGTACAATGGAACAGCTAGCATCTAGTGGAGTAACATAAAACGTAACTTCATGGTTATCCCTAGTAGCAAAAATGGATGGATAGGTCCACAAATTGTGAGATTGCCATGTTGGATGACCCATAAAAAAGGCGGTGCGGAATAGTAGGAATGTTGTGGGTTGGAAGCTTGTGCTTGAGAACAAAGTCAGAATTGCAGAAACAATGAGTTGAACCAGAGTTGCTCAATGCAGTAAAAGGAGGTGCGGAAATTGTGTTGGAGGTGAGTGAAATCAAGAGGGAGTTGGAGTAGGGCTGCACACCGTCCGTATGATTGACACCTCACCCCCTCTGACGGTACGGTACGGGTACCGTACCGTCCGTATTACGGTTGACGGATCTATAGGCTGATCTATTATAGCTCAGCCTAAACTTAGATCACTCACCGGCTTCCTTACTGCACACGACCGGCGGCAAAACTAAAATAATGATAATATCACACCCAGCCGCTCGCTACGGTGTGCGCGCGCGTGGCAGAATGTCAGCAGGGGTGAACGGGAGCGTGAGCGCCACGTAAATGGCCTGCCTACCAGCGTTAGCGCCCGTCGGCCGATGCCTTTTTGGGCTCGGCTACAAGGTTTTTGGGCTTTTCCGAATGCATGCTGTACACACCGTACACGGCCGTATTTTTATGGTATCATATGGCGTCAACCCGTACCGTATACCGTGCCATCAGCAGCGCACACAAACCCTTGATGGTACGGGTGCCGTGGCCGTAACACGGCACCGTACAGCCGTGGTTGTACGGCACGGTGTGCAGCCCTAAGTTGGAGGATGAAAGAGTGGATTCATTGAGTCGAATCTCATTAGTCGCACAAATGGGGTCAACACAGCTCATGCGGAGGCTGGAGGACTGCTGACTATTTTTTTGCATCCATAGCAGGAGTCGCTTCAGATTTTTCTTCTGTCTTTGCTGTGCAGCTTTTGGCTTTTGCAGCGGAAGAGGTTGCTTGGGTGCATTCACAGGTGATGTGGCCGCCTTTGCCGCAGAAGAGGCAAAGGTTGTTGTCCATGCAACACTGACATTCTGCAGGGGTTAGTTTTCTAGCCTTCCCAAGTTTGTTGGAAAGGTCAGGAGTGGTCTTCTGGGCAGTGGTGTTGGAACTGGAAGCCTGGGAGTTATTGCCAGGTGTGGGAGTAGAGTTCCGGTTGCCGGAGCTGGAGCCCTAATTGTTGTTGTTGTTATTTCTGGAGTTGTTATTTCTGGAATTGGTCTTCTTCTTGTCTTTATCAGACTTCTTATCAGAAGACTTATTGTGCTTGCTCTGGGTGGAGGGTTCATGAGCGATCTCAGAATGTTGTTCCCAGTAGTGTGCATCGATAGATTGAGCTAGGTTGTGGAGGTCTGTCAGTGTGGTGGGTTTTCCAACATAGGTGATTTTGTCCTTGATGCAGGACAGTAGGCCCATGTAGAACTGTCAGTGGAGTGCAGCTTCTCCCCTTGGACGCGAGGAGCGAGCTGCTGGAAAGTGACAATGTATTTAGCTAACTTATGAGTGTCTTGCATATGAAGCTTATTGAGTTCATTTGCCGCATCAGCTTCCATATTGAAAGGTCCGAAGTTGTTGCGGAGTTTGGAAACGAAATTGGGAAAATCATCTGCCCAATCGACAACAGCATAGGGATCCATAAGTGTGGGTTCGAAGTAGTCGAGGCCATGCCATGGAGGTAGGAAAGGGCATAATTGACATTTTTCTCGTCATCGGAAAAGGTGTCGTGACAGTTGCGGAAGTTGAGCTGAAGCTGAACCATAAAAGGCTGAAGCTTCTTTGGATCAGAACTGTCAAATTGGTCAGGTTCATGAACTTTTGTCTTGGGGCATGGTGCTTGAGCCAGGCATTGGAGGTGGCCAGCTAGCATGGCGATAGCCTGCAGCAGGTCTGGAGCTTGAGTGGGCAGAACTGGGTTGGTGGGATTCAGAGGTGGAGGAGTGCCTGGGGGCCACCAGGAGGTCCACCGCCTGGAGGTCCTGGGGTGGTGGTGGAGGTGGTACTGCGTGTCGAGGTGATGGGGTTGTATGTTCACTGCTGCTACTTGAGGATTTTCCATCATAGCCAGGATTGCCGGGGTTGACGTCAGTAACATCTTCGATGTGGCTTGGCGGAAGATCATTGGTAAATGGATCATCGGCATGAGAGCTGGGAGGACCTGTATGTCTTGGTGGTGCTGTGGACCTAAGTGTTCCAAAATAAGAGAGAGCTTCAACAGTGTTAAGACTGTATGTCGTACTGTAGTTCAGCTCTACCAGGGCCAAACTGGGATCTCAGGACAGAGGGCTTGGCTTCAACCTAGTGGGTTGCGTCCACTCAGTGTTCCACCCTAATTTCAGGATTGGACTCGGCTATAAGCCGAAGTTTGGAAACAATATCAAGCAGAAGGGTTTAGTGTATGAGAAGCTAAGTTGATATCTGAACTGAGGAACTAGAATACATGACTGGGCAGTTTATATAGTAAAGTAGTATGCAGGGTCAGAGGTATGCAGGGTCAGAGGGATCAATGATCAGAACAATGGACAGGGGGAACAAAGGGTTGGGAAAACGGGGAACTAACTAGGAAGGGAAATCAGGGGTGATGGAAAGGTATGAAGAGAACCCAAGGAAGCCGAGTGAAACCTGAGGTTCCCAAGCAAGTACCGAAGCCAAGGCTTTGGGACCGGACTCGGGAATGGATCATAACAATTGTGACTGGTCCAGTATTATCGCATGCTCAATGCCATAACAGTGAAAAATCGCTACCAACTTCCCATAATTTCCGAGCTCATCGCACAGCTTTGTGGAGTGAAATACTTCATCAAGCTAGATGTGCGATGGGGCTTGTGGATAAAGGGTGGCGATGAGTGGAAGGCTGTATTCTGCCCCAATTGTGGCGTCTTTGAACCCCTTTTCATGTTCCTTGGGCTCACCAACAGCCCTGTGACATTCCAAACCATGATGAACAACATCTTTCAAGACCTCATCATGGAAGGGCATGTATGCATGTACCTGGATGGCATCCTGATTTTCACCAACACCCTTGAGGAGCAATGCTGACTTATGCAAATAGTCCTCGAGCACCTACGACAGCACCAGCTCTATCTTTGCCCTGAGAAATCTGAGTTTGACCAAACAAAGATCAAGTACCTTGGGCTCATTGTGTCATATGGCAAGGTGGAGATAGACCCCATCAAGGTCACAGGTGTCATGGACTGGAAAACCCCAGTGAATCACAAGGAGGGGCAGGCCTTCCTAGGGATTGCCAACTTCTATTGCTGGTTTGTCGAGGGCTTCTCACCTCATGCATGACCCTTGTTAGAGCTCACCAAGACGGATGTGCAATGGTCCTGGGGTGATCATGGACAGCAGGCTTTTGATGGGCTAAAGCTACAATTCACATCAGTGCTGATCCTGCACTTTGCAGATGATAATCAACCATACTGGGTAGAGGCTGACAGTTCCAATGTGCAGTCCTGTCGCAGCGATCTCCAGATGACGACAAGTGGCATCCAATTGCATTGTACTCCCAGAGTCTCACCCCTGTGGAGCAAAATTATGAGATTCATGATAAAGAGATGCTGGAGATTATTCCTGCCCTAGAGGAATGGCAACATTTCCTTGAAGGCATTATGCATCGCATTGAAATCTGGACTGACCACAAGAACCTGGAGTATTTTCCAACTGCAAATAAACTGAATCGCAGACAGGCTAGATGGTCCGGTCCCTCTACTTGTTGCATTTTGATTTTGAGCTTCACCACCGGCCTGACATCACAATGGGCATGTCACATGCACTGTCCTGACGCTCTGACCATGGGTCAGGTTCAGGTGACAACAGTGATTTGACACTCCTGCGCTCAGAGCTGTTCATTGTTTGTGCCCTGGAGGGACTCACCCTGGTGAGGGAAGAATGTGGGATTATTCACGATGTAAAGAAGGCATTTGGAGATGGGTCACTAGAGGATGGGTTCACATGGGGCAGTCAGGAAGCTACAAGAGTTGGGTGGGAAATCACTTGTGTCTGCAAAGTGGGCCGAGATGGATGGGTTGCTCACTTTCCAAGGTAAAGCGTATGTTCCAATTGTCCAGGACCTCAGGCGACTAATTGTTGCCCAGCACCATGATTCACAAGTGTCTTGTCATCCTGGGTGATGGAAGACCCTTGAGCTTGTCTCATGAAATTACTGGTGGCTTTACATATTGCAGTACATTGGCAAGTACTCCAAGATGTGCGATTTGTGCCTGTGGACCAAGGTACGAAGGCAGCCACCCCTTGGTGAACTCCATCCACTCCCTGTCCCTGAAGCTTGATGGGACACAATCAGTGTGAACTTTGTTGTGGAACTGCCTGATGCACATGGGTATAATGCTGTGATGAATGTAGTGGATTCGGTCTTGAAGCGGGCTCACTTAATTCCCACCAACACCACGATAACTGCGGCAGGGGCAGTGCGGCTTTTCCTGCACAACATCTGGAAGTTGCAGGGGCTGCCGCAAACTGTAGTGTCAGATCACGGAGTACAGTTCGTTCACAAATTCACTTGCAAGCTTTATCACCTCCTGGGCATTTGCATTGCAGCCTCCACAGCCTACCACCCACAGACTGATGGACAGACCGAGCAACTCAATCAAGAGCTGGAGCAGTACCTTCACCTCTTTGTCAATGAGCAACAGGATGACTGGGATTACCTCTTGCCTATGGCTGAATTCCAGTACAACAACCATGCTCACACTTCAACTCGTCAGTCCCGTTCATGCTGGACACTGGGCGACATCCCCAAATGGGCTTCGAACTGCATCAACCTCCATCGCAGCTCAAATCTGTCAACGAGTTCAAGGAGTGCATGCAGGAGTCGCTGTCAGAAGTGAAGTTGCCACTGGCAAAGTCGAAGGAGGACATGGTGACATACTATAATCACTGACATGAGCCTGCACCTAAATTTACACTGGGTGACAAGGTGTACCTCAATGCAAGTGATATATGCACCACCTGTCCATCGAAGAAGCTGGCTCATCGGCGACTTGGCCCCTAGGTTGTCAAATGCCAAGTCAGGTCACATGCAGATTGTCTCCACCTCCCTAAGTCTCTGAATCACCTCCACCCCATTTTCCCTGTAATCAAGCTGACTCCTACTTGGTTCATTGGGAACCTCACTGATATGCCCTCGGCCAGCACCGATAACTCGGCGCCAGAGTACAGGTTGAACTGATGGGGGGTTGGAATACAGGTGACCCAACAGGGGGTTTTCTGGGACGCTTGAAGTACCTCATGCACGCTGAGCTTCGATTGTTGGCGTTACATGGCTACCTTCGGCATGGGTGTACGAATGGGTGATTGGCATTCTGAACAACTGAGCGTAGAGAGTTCAGATATACTGTTAAGACTATGTGTCGTACTGAGGCTCGACTCTAAACCAGAGCCGGGCCGAGATTCAGAACAGAGGGCTTGGCTTCAACCTCATAGGTTGCGCCCACTCAGTGTTCCGCCCTAATTTCGGGAACAGGTTTTGACTTTAAGCTGAGGGTCGGGATTGGTATCAGGCAGGTGAGCTTAGTGTACAAGGAGCTAGGTCGATATCTGAACTGAGGAACTAAGATACAAGGTTGAGGGGTTATATAGTAATGCAGGGTGCAGGGTCAGGGACATCAATGACCGGAACTAGCAGACAAGGGGAACAAAGGGTTGAACATATGGGGAACTACCTAAGAAGGGGAATCAGGGGTGATAGAAAGGTACAAAGAGAAACCGAGGAAAGCCGAGTGAACCTGAGGTTCCCGAGTGAGTACCGAAGCTGCGGCTTTGGGACCAGACTCGGGAATGGATCATAACACCTAGTGGCCACCTTGTAAACAGTCCTATGCAGGTGCCTACCTCACCCATGTCTGCAAATTATGCCCTAGGCCAATGGATATACCTTTTCCAATGAGTGGGTCATGAAGTGTTTAGCGATGATTGTTGGAGTTTGGCTATCCCTGCCATCCTATATGTCATGCAAAACAACCTCCAATATGTTGCTGCTGTGAACCTTGATGTTGCCACATTCACAGTGACTTACCAGATGAAACCCCTCACCACTGCTGCATTTTCTGTGATGCTTTTACGCAGGAAGCTTGGAAGTACCAAGTGGCTTGCTTTGTTTGTCCTGGCAATTGGTGTGGGCATCACTCAGAGGCTGGTTCCAGGATGCACACCCACCCGATAACAACTCTGTAATGGCCCAAAATGACACCCTCAGCCTCAATGACCGGGGGTCGCAGCTTGCGCCCCCATTTGAGAACCCTGGTGTGCATTCATCTGGCAGTCACAGCCTCATGCTTTACGTCTAGTCTAGCAGGCATGTACTTCAAGATGGTTCTCAAAGGCTCAAAAGCGGCTCTTTGGATCTGTAATGTCCAATTATCTTTATTTTCTCTTCTCCCTGCCCTTGTTCCTATTGTTTTTTCTAGTCACCCTACTTATTCGGCTGGCTGGTTCTGGGATGTGTTCCATAATTTGGGCATGGGTCATGGTCTCTGTGCAAGTGTTTGGAGGCCTTGTGACGGCTGTCATCATAAAGTATTCAGACAACATCTTACCACAAAAGGTGTCGCCACCAGTCTAAGCATCATAATATCTTTTCTCAACAGTGTTCATAGGAACAACAATGCAAGATAGCATTTAGGGATGGTAATGGAGTTGGGCAATAATGACATGTACACAGTATTGTGTGAATCAGCCTCTACAATGATAAGAAATAATGAGTGATAGAAAGATAAAGACCACACTCAGTCATCGATAATAATAACAGAGCAATCCTTGTTTCTGTGCAAGCTCCCACAGCGTGGTGCTGGCTGGTCATTATTTGGTGGAATGGCAGCCATTTGAGGGTGGATAAAGATACCATTGCAACGAATACACTGTAGATATATATAGCCACTGTAGTAGTTTAGATGCATAAGGAGAATTGAAGATCATATCATACCTTTGGTATGCTTTGCCCACATTATTTCTCTTTGATGTCTTCACAATGTTCGGCTCGCTGTACCGCTCACAAGCTCTGCAAATTGTTCTCGCGGCTATTTGTCGTAACGGGTTACTGGGACTCAGTTGTCGTTTATCGGTTCAAATAGTGAATGGGACGACACAATGGTTCACTTGCATCCAAATGGCCGCCATCAAAGGGGAGGGAAAGACCAATTTTTAGATCCAGCGGGTAGTATTACACAATTGGTCCAGATATGGACATGGACATGTGGCATACACAGTAATATCCTCGCGGTGAGAAGGGGGCATATGAAAATATTTTAGTTCGGCTGCTGGATACCCATCTGTCTAGATATGGCAAATATGGACGCGTTCTGATGGTTCATGGGTGGGCGTGGTTCGTGGGGTTCAGTGGGCGTTGAGGTCACATGACTTTATGTTTGTGGGTCCATGGACACGTGCTTGGCGTGCGGCTTAGCCGGAGCCGAGCCAAGCTGGCGGCAACACTACACGCAATGGTCAGGTGAGTTGATAGGTTCCATATCAAGAGTGGGGCAATATCATATTCTCCTATACTCTCGCTTGTCGCTCACCCTCCGGCTCCATGTCTGAACCTGATCCAGACCCTGCTACATCTTCACCACGAACTGTATAGTTGGGTTGCAAGCGCTGATCTTGTTTACTGGTTGGAGGTTTTCAGCCAAGTTGCTCTCCCACCAAGGTCTGGTGTTCCGTGACGCATTTGCCTGATTCGCATGTCGTGGTTGCCTGCTGCACACGTCTAATTTTACAATCGCAGTACGTGTCCACGACTGCGGCCCAACCCATACGAGCTACATATATAGCCTCATAAAGAACAACCATTAACAAAACTGTGTCCTAATAGCTCAGGGTTAACTGTCATCACTCCTGTTGTCTTTCGACGAGTCTACTTGGATGGACGTTATACAGGCCTCACAAATACTTCCAGCGCTCTCCTCCGTATGCTTAACGCCTCCTTGTGCTAGCATGCAACTAGAAACAGGTCATCGCCGTATTCCCCCACGTCCGCAGGGTTTCTCTTACGTTGTATGTTTACGTGAAGCCCTGTTTGGGCACAGGTGCGAGCCACGTCTATATTGCTGACGTCGGGATTCTACATGCGCAGTATACCCCGACAAGCAGCCTGAGGTTCCCCGCAATTGAAGCGTGTAGATGTTATATGCGACCAATTAGGATTCGACGTCCATGCACGTGCGTGTTTCACGGCCTGACAGGGGCTATGGTTTGTTGACTTTTGTGGCCCTATTGCAGATGATACAGGAGACCAATTGTGGGATTCTCACGTCGCTGAGCTCCCGTAGTTGACATGACCATGCAGTAGCCATGGGTGAGTCGCTTAAGATGGTCGTCTTCGTTTCCATTGTTGGTGCCGTACTAGGATGGTTCCTGATCATCAGATTCCCTTTCTCCACCCAGGATTATGCTCGTACCGTCGCAACTGCAATGAGACATCCCCTCACCCAGATCATGTGTTGGAGGCTGTTGGCAGAGTTCAGTAGCATTGGTGGAGTGTATGGCACTCACTATGTCATGATTGGGTGGAAGAACGCATATGCATGTCGTTCTGAGGCACTTACCCATCACATCCAATTCTCAGTGTCATGTACGCAAATGCATGTCCTTCTAGTGCACTCACCCATCACATCCAATTCCTGATGAATACCTTGTCACGAAATGGAGCATTAGCCAGATCGATGATTTTCCCCAAGCCAGTGCCCGAGCCAAACACCTCTACTAGGGCCAGGCGAGCATTCTTTGCACACATGCTTTGACAGAGGTTCCCGAGAGCCTATATGGTTGCCGTCACACTTGGTTTCATTCTTGGATTATGAAGTTTCGTGGCATTTCGCGCAACCACTTGCATCGCTGCGATCAGTCTATATGGTATGCGCACATGTACCAGCTCCCACCTCGGATTCTCGTAGATGGTTGACACGAGCATGCGGCAGCCATGGGTGGGTCGCTTAAGGTTGTCGTTCTCGTTTCCAATGATGTCGGTGCCGTACTAGCATGGTTCCTGATGATCAGACTCCTTTTCTCTAGCCATGATTGCGCCCGCACCGTTGCACCCGCAGTGGGACATCCCCGCCACCCAGATCATGTGGTGGATGCTGTTGAAAGCATTGGTGGTGCATCACACTCCCTATCTCATGATTGGGTGGAAGTGTGCATGTGCATGCCCTTCTGGGGCCTTATCCATCACACCTGATTCCGGAAGTAGACCCAGTCCAGAAGACCCGAGATCAGAGTTCTCTGCTGAGTGTATATAGTTTCCGAAAGTCAAAACACTCAATCCCTTGCTTTCCCTGGCGGGAGGTGAGGTAGCAGATACTCATCCTCGTTCCTCTTCGTGATTTAATAGATAACTGGCGTCCGCTAAGTTACCGGACGCTGAATTAGCCCATCTAAGTCACGCCTGCGTGACTTGCCATAAGGGTACGTGAGTTTAAATCTGATTGGACGCGCCACTGCAGCTTTCAGGAGCAAATGCTGTAGGTATGCCGGGATGTAACATCTCGAAATATCACATCCCGGCCCCAAGGCACCTCAGGCCCCCCACAATACAAGGGGCCACGCTTCTACCGTAGATCTACTTCGATGACGTCGACGCCACACCTTCCAACCGTTATCACGATCGCAGACCCTGTACGCCTGCCTTAATTAGTAGCGCAGGGTACCGGCTCGCACTCTCCCGAATTCGTAACCCGGTTCAGTTCTTTGCATGCTTGATGAAAAGCCACCGAGCTGCGAACACGAAGAGCCACCGAACTGAGAGCATCCTCATGTTGCCCTCGAACAAGAGCTAGAGATGTCCTCCCTGTCATCCGAGGCAGTAAACTTCAATCGTATCAATCTGTCAACCATGCGCGACTTGCAAATGCGCACTATACAGGTGATCATCACGAGTACCCTAGCGATCCTGGTGAAGTGGAGCCGGCTTGAGTTGTAATTCACTGACTAGTCAGAATTTGTACGCAATGGCGTCCGGTCGCGTTTCTTGTCTAAATTTCTCTTGCCTAGAGTGTGCGGCTTATTGTCCTCCCTTAGGCCTCGGCCTCGTGGCCTTCTCTGCTCTATGACCTTTCCTTCTCATCAGATTGATGAATATCCTTCAGGTATACGCACGTTCAGCTACCAAGAGTACATTACACCTGTCCTCGCTTCATTCCATGCCCTACTTCCGAAGCTCCTGAGTCTCAGTTCCCCAGATCTCGCTTGTGCAGACGATGTTCGGGGTGACCCTGCACTTGGAAGATTCTGGTTCCCAGGAGCGCATGATGATCATCTGGTGATGTATGTCGTGGCTTTCACTTGAATCCGCCCTTTCCTTGGTCCACCCTGCATGCACAAATCAACAATGGTATCATCTGAACGGCTTCTCTGATTGTGGCTAGTACGAGAAGTTTGTTTCGCGCGTGGACACAAAGGGTACTCACATATGCACCTTGCCCTTGATCCCATTCTGTCCAACGGTAACTTCCGACCAGAATGCCCAGTGCCCCTCGTTAATCGCAGAATTGCCGTCAGGGGGGATCTGAATCCATCGTCGCAGAATTAGACCCTTATAACCCATCAGAGTGCGATGCACCAACCTGCCATGATTGGTCTGTAGATGAGCACCATATATGACTTCACCTCGTGACCTGCGGACACTGTCTAAGCATTTATAGCGACTAAGAGGTAATGCCACTCGCAACTGCCTGACATGAACGAGATGGAGGGCTGCATTTCCCTGTCCAGGCAAAGCGAACAAGCAGGTTCTATCACCCGTCTATGCCACAGATAGCTGGTCACTCGTTCCAAGATCCACAACAGTAGAAAGAACTCACTTGACCCTCATCCTTACAATCGCAGCCTGGTCGGTTCTGTGAATAGGGCGCCAACTAACCTTTGCAGCTAGAAGGGAATATCAAGTGGGCTCTGTCTAATCATTAGAGACCCTGATCTTGGCAGCGCGGTTACCATCGCGTGGGAGCAGTGAGATCGACTCTCAGAATCCTGCCGGTACGTGAGAGATCGACCCTGTCCAACTGGTTACATAATGTGTGATTTTTCAGAAGTCTGTGGTGAGTTGAGACAGGAATACATTCGGAAGATAACGACGAACTGATGCAATCCAGAGGCTATCAGAGGTTATGTTAGAGCATTCGGAAGCAGAAGGAGGGACTCACGGGCATGAACTTGCCATTTACACTGGCCAAGGCAAGTTCTGTATCCTGTTTAGCCCAACTTGAACCTTGCCACTCTGGGCCAGCAGAAGAATACTGCAAATGTGGAAAAACAGGCCAGGTTAGATGTGTCACACTTGTGCAAAGAAGCTGTCCTTCTGGAAGTGCATGTCGTATGATACTCAATTCAGATAGTGGACCTTTGGACGAACCGGGTCCCGTCTTCAATTTCAGAGCATTAGCTGACGGGACGTGCAAGGCACATGAAATAATTCTGGGCATCGGACCTTCTTAGTGCTGTCCAGAGAAGTAACACTGAACAGAGATGTCGTTCTATCTCATACCTACGCATACGCCTTTCAGTGAGGGGTTCCTCTATGAAGTATGTTTCCTCAACAGAATACAAATCGCTGAGTATAAAGACGGTGGCTGGCACCATAGCATGGGAATAGGAGACACCGATACGCCGAGGCTTTCCCCGGGAGGACTGTCAGTAGCCACGTCTATAGTTATTGACCTCAGTAGCGGGTGAGAATGAGGATTCGGTTAAATCATGACAGGGGCTCGCACAAATGTAAAGGATTGGGTGTCCAGCGGACTCCGGATTATTACGATATGGTCAAGATCTACTTTTGAACGAGACGTGGCAATGTGGCAACTTGCTACTGCACGAAACCTCGGTGACTGGAGATCGTTGACTGCATCTTTCCACGCGGGCCCCAGACTAAAGACTTCCAAGGGAGGGCACCTGGGCGAATATAGCGATGATCGAAGCCTCAAGCTCCGAACTTGAAGTTGAATTTAGAGCTAATTGACAGTAATTGACATGTTGATTGTACGCAAATCGTACATATTAGGGACATCTCACACGTACTATTCCAGGAAGTATTACATTTTCTTGGCCACAGAGTGTTGTCTGTTAGTGGAAAGTTTGAATCTGAGAGTCGGAGTCCTCACGTAATCGACGCGTTGTGGCGTCGGCGCCAAGGCAATAGCCGGTATACCGTTATCTCAGGCCAGCCCTACTCTGAGGCATCACCGGACGTCATGTCCAAAAATTGGCATTTCGCCTTCACTTGCGTGGATCCATCAGGAGATGCTCAGCATTTGACAATAACCTCGATATTTTGCCTGGAATCGACGGATGTCCGTGGCGCTAGAGGGGCTCCTGGTAACCGAAGTTCCTACGTTCGTCGGGGTGACACGATACCTCCACTCCACAGGAGCATATCATATCGGGGATATCATAGATGTCCCCTTTTGACCTCGAAGCGATGGCGCTCGCAGGTTGGGCTCGACGGCTGTCCAGCAGATGTGATGGCCATTCACCTAATGTGGGAACGATACCTAAATTAGAGCTTATGCTTCGCCTTCTGAGTTCCAGGATCGTCCTCCACCTCACAATATCTCAATCAGCGCTTATATAGTCGGTTATTATGTCTCTGGTCGCTCTTCCTTCAGTGGTCTTTCCGCTTGTCAGATTTTATCGATGTCGAACTGGCAAGACTTTTCATACACAGGCCACCGAATCGGACTTGGAGTGAGGCCCAGTTTGTTTCAAGGCGTATTGTTGCTAACACCATATAGCTCATTGCTTCAGCCGGTCTTGTCTCAGCGATATCAACGCTCTCCCTTCTTTCGTACATTGGGGTCCGTATACTTCTGTCTTTGCATAATTGGTTGGCTAATCAGTTCCGTTTAGTATAATGTGTTCTCTGCGGCTGACAATTTGAAGCCTTTCTCCCGTGGACTTCGTACTTTTACATTATCGTCCCTAGGGTGGTATTTACTGTCTTTACTCTTATGTGATTTTTTCCAAGGTGCGTCCCTTTATGGTAGTGTAATCCGAGTAAAGTCTTAACTCAGTTTCTGTGTTTCAGGAGTGGCGTTCGCGCTCAATTTCCGTTGGGCAGAACAGGGTATGATGGAACAAGGGAAAATATGCATGATACAAGGCGTAGTATCACAAATCGGTGACCTAGGAGCAGCTATCTGGTCTATGGCTATTGCATTTCATACATTTTGGTTGGTATTATCTTCCCTAATTATCCGCCACCCCACCTGTCTATGACATTTGCCTCATTGATATTATCGTTCAACCTCGCTATACCTCGCTATTCCAGAATGATGACCCTACTCTAACGTCTGATATTTCTAGGCTTCTTTTCCTAATTAAGCAGCCACATCGCTTGACTGTACCGATTGTCCTTGTTATCGGGTGGTCGATACTGATATTCTTGCCCATCCTCGGGCCAACAATTATTGAAACATCAATACGTGGGCCATTTTACGGCCTGAGTGGGGCGTGGTGTTGGATTGGGGATGAATACGGGGCAGAAAGAGTGATATATCTTTACGTCAGTGTTTAGCTGTCCCTTTGACTTCTCGCTTCTTTTCCTCAGTGGTGTTGCTGACGTCATTGTCCTTGTCAGGGCTGGGTGTTCGCGGCTCTCGGCTCATCTTTCATCATTTACAGTACGCCGGACCTTTTTATCCTTGGGTATCATACGTCTATTCAACAGGAGACTAGCACTGGTTTATCTCCGCTTCTCCGGGTTTATTACATTCGACGATGCTGGAAAGATGCAGCTTCGCACCCGTCGTCCCCCCCCCGAATCAACCTTTTCATTCCCGGTACTTTCACCAACGGAAATAAGTTCGCCATCTTCCAAATCCCGTGAATCTCAAGGCTTTCCCTGGCATAAGGTTACACGTGGTAAATATGCGGCGCCAGATCACCATGGCCATATTCGGGAGCCTGGATCCGAAAGCTTCTTGCCTAGTGCAAACACGCAGTTGAAAGGGGTTGCGCGTCGAATCATGTGGTATCCTGTCTGTGAGTCCCGAATTATTCCTTGTAGAGCCATACATATTAGCCGATTCACTTCTCATATGCCACATTCCGCACGCTTACTCTCCATCAGTATATGCTGTAGTGGTAATACCAGTGTCGATATGCCGCATGGGCGCTTTGGCAGGGTGGATGCCGCCTTTCGATCTCTTGGTCTTCGCAGGTATCTGTTTTGGAAGTAGTGGTGAGGCTTCTCAGATCCTTGGATTGACGCACTCGTGAAACTCACTTTTACGTTTTAGGCCTCTCGAATGTAATCCTGTTCCTCACTACGCGCAAGAGCTTCATTACACAGACAAATAAGGCACCACTTGCTGGAGTCCGCGTCACTACCCAACAAGTCACAATGTGTGATCATTCGACCTCAATTGACAGAGGGATCGAACTGTCACCTAGTAAATTCTCCCATACTCACTTTGTCTCGCCCACCACGGAGAGAAGTCCCGTGATACTCTACAACGGGCCATCCCGGCATGACTTTGATGGTCACAAGGAGAAGGTGCTGATAATTGACCATGGTCATAAAGTCGAAGATACCGACACATCCTCCAACTAACCAAGAGGTACAAACTTCCCACGCTCATTGTGACGAAACGGATGAAGATTGTCCAGATCGTGGCTGGAATACTCGAATTCCAAACATATATATATATACCATGCACTTCCGCCGCCCATCTCACCCGCCTCAGTTCCTTAAATACGTACCCACTAGCTATACATTTCCAAGGAGTAGTACTGATTTCTTATATGTTCCATGCTTCTTCGCACGCCAAAGACCGCAAAATCGACAGACCTATCATTCTTCAAGCTAGGTATGGCGAAATGCGCATCCAAAATAATATAGTCCCAAGTCAAACTTGCTGGCCTGACACTGGATGCATATAAAAATTTTCTGATCTGAAAAACTGCTCAAAAAACTGTAGAGATATTCCAAATGTTTTTAGTGCTTTTAATGTAAAAAAAACTTTAACATAATTTTGTGTTTTTGTTAGAATTTGTTGAGCAAGAAAATTGTAAAAAAGTTTAAAGTTTTTTTGCAGGGTTTTTTATGTCTTTTTATAAGTTTCTTTGTGAAAACACACAGAAACCCATAAAAAACCCTGAAAAAAACTTTGAATTTTTTTACAATTTTCTTGCTCACCAAATTCTAAGTAAAACACAAAATTTTGATACAGTTTTTTTTACATAAAAAACAGTAAAAATATTTGGAATATCATTACAGTTTTTTAACAGTTTTTCAGACAAGAAAATTTTTATATGCCTGCAGTGTGATGGTTTGATGGACCTACCTGCCAAGCGCGTAAATTTGCCTGGGTTATCATTACTGTGTAAAGTAATTCCATGCTGTCGGCGTAGCTAGGGCCAGTGCCACCCAGGACCCCCTCTACACCACCCAAGTGGGTCAACTTATATGACGCTAAATAAATAATTGAACAACCATGTACGTCGCTGCTGTTGCGGAACCTGGCCGCTCGCACCCGGTCTATGGACACGTCTTTGGACCCACAAACCATAAAACATAAGATAGCGGCCATCCAAACTCAACTACCCTTAAGCGCTCGTTAACCCTAGTTAACCCTATTACATAAGTGGCCAAAATCGGTAGTTCAGATTTGGGGTTTAGGTATTTAGTGTAACTAGGGGTCTAGACCCATGCTTTTGCACTGGGATAACCCTGGGTTGGGTACAGTGCTGGTAGAGACTGCTGGGAACCCATGGTTGGGTTGAAACTCAGTGGGGGTTAGACTGCCGGGTACCGGTGCCATGCAAATTACATAAATATATTATGTAAAACACCCACAAGGACCCCACATGCAACTTTATAAACTCCACCAGGAACTTCCAGGCGGCCAAATCTGTCAGGTCAGAAATGGTCGACCCGTTCTATGGGTCTAAAATGACGTTTAAAGACAGTTTCAAGAATAAAAAAGTTTTTCTCTTCTGTGTGACAATGGTCATGTATTTTAGTTAAGTAAAACCAGCAAGTTCTTTGTATGTATGCTAGAAATTATTCTATGGTTACTGATTTATTTATTTGTCCAAGTGCGCAAAGCAGTAGGCAGCCTACCGAGGCAGCCAGAATGGGTGCTTAAGGGCAGCTGAGTTTGGATGGCCACTAGCGTATCGAGTCCTACTGAAGTATCCTGGGTCACTCCAGACCCTAATTCCTTAGCTACACTTAGTAGCACACCCCATAGTCACTTAGTATTCTTTAGAATTAACTTGTCTAATTAGTTTGTCTAGGTCCATTCCCTAGCTTTGGGCTCTAGTTCGTAATAAATGTCCCACTTGTTTTTTGACCCCCACCTCTCCAGCCAATTCTCCTTGGAAAACACACCTTTCTCATCCTTGTAGTGTTCCTGCTGCTGCTCCTGTTCCAGACGTTTGGTGCGATTGGGATGTCCTTGGTGACCAGGAGACGCATTGACCGTGTCTTCACTTCAACCTTCTGCCGCACACTACCGGTGTAGGTGAAGAAGCCAAGGAATCTCTCCATGTCACCTTGAAACTCACTCTCAAAGTCCCGAGCAAGCCATTCCCGACGAGAGATCTGTTGACCGAGTGTGGCCCAGAGTGGATCAGCCTTCTTGTCCTTCCCTGGCCCATACCTGTCACGCAAGCGTTGAACCAGACCACTCTGCACCTGCTCTAGCACCTCACGCAAGCCCTCTGTGCGTGCCATCACCTCAATATCTTGATCACATGCGGTGAGCGCAGCCAGCTGAGATGATGAAGAGGCAAACGAAGTAGGAATGGGGACGGGCCATGTTGGAGCTGAAGGAGAGGGTGGGATGGGGTGTGGGACGGCAGGGAACATGTCGTTGAGCCTCTCCAAAGACTCCAGGTCATTGTCGGTGGCTGCACTGGTCAGTGCTCAGAGCTGGTCACGATCGGATGGGTTGTGAAAGGTGAGGGGCAATGGCCTGCCAGGAAGAAGCTTTTGGAGCCGCTCCCTGTCATCAGGCAGAAGATGGTAAGCTTTGAACGTTAACCCTCCAATGTCAGCACAGATGGAAAAATAAAAATAAAAATAAAAATAAAAAGGTCACACACATTCAGACTGTGGCCACAGCTTGAAGCTCACACCAGCGGCCTCAGCTTCAGCCCATTCCTGGGCCAGTGTGCGTGCCCAGGCCCACTGCTCCTTGCCAATGGCCTTGTCCACAGTGAGGGGGCCAGCAATGGGAGGGTCAGAGGTGGTCTGGGTGAGGTCAATCCTAAGAAAATGCGCAATTTTGCGCCTTCGCGCATCCACAGTCCCTTGCTTGGTCAGAAGTTTCATTTTTTGGCCAGCCTGAGCAGAAGAAAGGGTGTTCAGCTGGCTGATCCAGTGATCAAGCTCTGCACCCTTGGCCCTGTTGATGGCTGAGGCTGTGGGAGGCACAAAGGGATGTGGTGGCATGAAGGGGAGGTGGATGGCGGCCGCAGGTCAAGACGCGATCGCGCGAGCGCCCGCGTTTTTTTGAGCGCCCGATTGTTTTTGTTTTTGGGTCTAGAGTCAGCGCTCGCGTTTTTTGGCTTTTGATTCCGTGCCGCCGGTGCGCGAGGTCCACGCTCCCACGGTTCGAACCCCGCTTGTCCGCGCCGGCGCTCCATGTCCCGCAGCGACTAAGCACGGCACTCGTCAACGCCAACCGCCCCGTCGAGCATGTGCGTCGGCATGCGCCGGATCCGGGACATAGGGTCCGGCGCTTGAGGAATGTTGCGCGGGCGCCAAGCGCGTGCACGACCCACCGTCATAGCACCCCATCCCCGCACGCTCGTGTAGTACTCGTCGATCTGGAATGCGGCGCGCCGTGCATGTGTGGGCAGGGTGCTGCACCTGCTGCGGGTGCGGGTGACTCTGGCTCTGCGACTGCGCCTGGTGCTGGCCGCCCTGTCCCTATGCGCTTGTGCCTGCACCCCCGAACTCGCGAGCTGTTGCTGGGCCTGCTGCGTGGGACGCCGGCGGCGGCGGCGGCGTTACTCCCTGCGCCGGCACCCGCACCATCCCCCCAACCGGCGGATACGCAAAGTTCAGGCTGCGCGAGGAGGGAGGCGGCGGCCCAGACTCCACTGTGGGTGCTGAAGCGGACGCCCACGCTGGGGAGAGGGGTGCACGGTGGGGTGTGCATGTAGAGGCGGCGAGAGTGTGGAAAGGTGGGTTTGTGGCGGGGGAGGGAGCTGTTACGAGTGGAGGAGATGCGTCGCGAGAGTGTGTGAGCTTGGGTGTTGATGGGGGTGCTGGTGGGCTGTGTGTGTGGATGCTGGTGTTGTGAGAGAGGAAGCGGGTGCTGGTGTGTTGTATGGTAGGAATGCGACATTGTGCGTGTGCAGAGGGCGAGGATGAGGTCCGAGACGCCGAGGGTGGCCGCACGCGATGTGCACGGTATGTATCGTGTCCTTGTTTCTCCTAGTGCCCTGTGGCCCAGTATCGGCCCAGTAGATCGTGCGCAGACAACCACACGGGCAGCACGGAACAGACCCTGGGTGAAGCCACACCCGCAGAACCTCAGGCATCCCGAGCGTGAAGATGACTTCTTCCGACATATTGATTGGTCAGTCTCTGTTCTCCTTCGTGCTAAGCTGTTACTTATTTTACTGCAGGTGTAAGAGGGAGGATGACGCGGGGAGTCCGTGATCCAGTTATATAATACCCGCCAAGCGAGTACCGTGACGATGCTCTTTCCCGACAGCAACAACACAACGAGATCTCTCTAGACTGAATACATCTGACCCGCTATATGAGCGTGAATTTCAGGGCGCACAGCTGGCCCGTCGATGTAAAGAGAACGCAAGCCACAAACGCGGGGGAAGTCCCTTTACGTGCAGCGGGTAAGCGCCACTCCCGGGAGACAATCAGCTGGCGGCGCAGCTACAAGCTCACGCCGGTTAACAACGGTCAGGGTACTCCAGGACGTGCTGGGACACCGCAACAGAAGAGCGAAAGTGTCGAAGGTAGTTAACCTGCTCTGGCCATCTACTATTTCGTCCAATATTGACTATGAATATTTTCCTCTTCTTTTCCATTGCTCCGTCCTCTGCTTTGCAACCTGCTTGTCTCTCATCTATACCATTGGGTCGTGTCTATCTCTGGTGTTGTATGTTTGTTGTTAGACTCGGAAGTGTGAAAGCGACTTTTGACCCAACAGCACTCTTCGACAGCCTTGCAACATTACATGTCGATGTATAAGAGAAAGCTGGGGGAATGATGCTACAGCGCATGATCAAATGAGAGCCGGCCAAACGGAAAGTCGCAGACTGATTGGAATGGATATCGCGCGGTCAGTCCCATTGAGACCCCCAACTGCTTACGGGTACTCAGTCAAACTTTGAACGGCCGATGGGATAGGTTCTGTGAAAGGCTAGGGAAGCAGTGGCAAACGTGTGTGTCTGAGAAATTAGCGTTTGAAGGCGACATGCGTAACCAACGCACCGCGCCGCTTCAAGTTGTCATGGCCGTGATCATTGACAGGGCGTGCCGCAATGCGAGCAGCGATCGGGAGCTGATAATAATGAAATCCAGTCCACTGTTTGGACCGACTTGCAAATCAAGCAGAAGCGTCATACACGACGAGTTTCTACCGTGTGAGATAGTCTTCATCAGCTTAGTATCCCCGTAATGGAGGAAAATGTTGTTGGTAGATGTCTCTCCTACAATGTTTCCAAGCAAATTGGAATTCTTGGACAGCCACCAGGTATCCACGTGTCGGCATTTAGCAGGGATGGACGAATTATAGGTGTCAGTTGGGGAACGACTGCGCTGTTGTGCTTCCTTCGGTAATTGTGCGATATTTACCATCGTACTCAAGTCTCTATTGCGTTCCGCATGTATTCAGGTACGGAAATTAAGTGTGCCTTTCGGGTCGAATCGTCAATGAGGACCGTGTTATAAGTAGACATCCGTAGAAAGTCAAGTACGCACAGTTATTAAGGTCGCACAGGAATTGAACATGTTCCCGCGACGCGGGGCTTACAGTAAGACAGATAGGGAGAGTCCATTCAGGGCAAATACGACCAGTTTTGTATGGGAATAAGGATATGCTGCACGGAGCAAGACGGAGTAAGCAGCGGTGAGGTACCTTGGGCCGGAACGCGTAGGCGTCACGTGATGCATGTGCGTCGCTCATCATACGATCCATTGAGGCAACTTGTGTCAGGTTGTCAAATTTCGATGAGTACCTTGGTAAGTATGGGATGCGTGCCTTCTACGAGCACATGATTTTAAAGTTACAGTTTCACATGGGCCGACTGTCTCTCGTTGAAAACCCTCATGATCTCCGCGACTGTCTTGCCTCTGCATGAAAAGGCTTTTGTGGCCACGGCATCTATCTCGTTGTCGTCGAGCGGCTTCCAGCACGTCTCCTCCAGATGTCTCCGGAGATGAGTTTTCCGGGCGTACGTCGTCGGCACACCATATCTTGTGCACTTGTAGGGGCACGGTACCTCCAGCTCCTCCGCACGGCGAAGGTCAGCCTCGGATTTGATGATCTTGGCATCAGATAGGTCCATCGACCCATTCTTAATGCGCCTAAGCTCACGCATGAGGTGGGACTTGAAGTGCCGTTTGCCGTTTACGGATACATCTGCGCCGCATGTCTTGCCGCATCCACTGGCCAAACGGCACTGGTTTGAGTGCTGTGCCGTCTCCACATGCTGCCCATCGCCGTCGACGTTATTTGATGGCCCGGGGTGCGGGCTTGGAGAGGAAGCTACTGGATCTGGTTGCATTGCCAGGGATCCCACCATCTCCAAACTGGCAGCATTTGCTGCCGGTGGGGTGGCCGTGGTGGTCCACGCCACCCCCTGGTTGTAATTTAAATGTTTATTTTGGATGGTGGGCCTGTAGCATGCGTCAGGGTTATGTCTCTGTCTGTCGAACACACGCGAAGCCACGCACATGTTCTGCCCACCATCTGTATGGTTTGTCCTTCCGCTATCATAGGAGAAGGACATTCCGTGATATGGTGGTGCACCATTGTCACTGTATGGCACATTTTCCTGCGGTAGGTAAAGGCCTCTAATGTCTTGACCGCTTGAGAACTAGATCAGATATGTGTTATTTCACCCATAAAATATTTGCCTACCCGGGATATTCCATCAAGGCTGAATATGAGCTGAAGGTCCGGTCTGTCTGACTGGGAGCTGCGTGGCATGAGATCGGCCCTAGCTCTTCCGCGCCCTCAGAAGCACTGTCGGCATATGCAGCTTGCGGTAGAAAACTGGGTCCTGTGTCTTGACCGCTTATAAACACGTCAGATATGCGCTATTGCACAAAAAGGTTTGCGCCTACCCCAAGTAATGCCTTGAATCCTCAGCGAATGTCCCATCTATCTGTCCACTGGGGGGGAATTCTTGCCTCACAAATTGCGGATACTCAGAGCGGGTCCCAGAGAATGGTATGCCATTCGGAGGTTGAGATGGATAACTGTTAATGGGCCATGGGTGATAAAATCCTTCCGGCTGCCGGCTTAGGACAAAATGATTAATTTTATATTGTCACGTATAACGGCCACGTGCTTACCCGAAAGCATACTCCTCCACACGATAATCGACAGGTGAGCTTGTCGAGCCAGGGTGATGAGCCGCGCGGTACGGCATAATTTTTGCCACAGGCTCTTGGTTGCCTACGTGGTCATAACCGGTGTAGGGTATGTCCTGCCGGACGGAACGGAACTGAAAGTACTCTGAGCGAGCACCGCTAACTGCTGCGCTGTTCTGGAGTGTCCGCTCGCCGTAAACATGCGGAACATTGTCTATCCGGGGTGCGCAATGCCGCCATCCCTGTTGGCTGCTTGAGAAAAAGGTGAGTACTGTTCTAGCATGCTGTAGAATGCTTGTACCTACCTATACTCTATCTGACCAGCCGAGTAATATGGCACATGTTCCGTCCCTGGTTGAAACTCTGCATCGGCGACTGGTCCAACGGCAACACATGGTGGAAACTGCGGAAAAAAGTCATCTGCCGTCAGAAGCGGCGCATCTCTGTGTGTCAGCCAGTGAGCTTTGTTGTCTTCATTCTGATAGAATGTGGCGAAACATACTCAGAATGTTGACCGGCGTTGTCAGTCCAACCTGGGGTGACCGAGGTGCCAGCTGACACATCTCCAACAAGCTGCTCTAGCGGATACTCGAAAAGACATGCTTGTGGGTCGACGACAGGTGCGTCCTGCTGGACGTGATCTACAGCCGCATAATATGGGGTGGCGTATGCGGCCGAAACCTCGTCACTCCAGTGTTCTGACGCGCCTACATCACCCTGAAACATTGTTAGTGGCGTACATCTCAAGCTTGAGAAGAATGCTAACTCTTTTTTCCTGTGTAAAGGGCCGGTTAGTCCAAGCATATTCACTCGGACCTGCCACTGATGGTTGTGGCTCATACAAATCATCCTGGGGACTGTTGTACTCGATCGGGACAGGGGATTGCTGCGAGGGAAAAGATGGCGCGGAGGCAGTTACCGGGGACGTCGTACTAGTAGAGTAGTGCGTGTACATGGTGTGGGACGCCATCTGGGATCAGAGTATGTTGCGGTAAGAAAACGAACGCAAGCCTTTTATATATCTACTTGGAGCATTCCACAAATAGCCATCCTAATCCACGACTGCGTTGAGTCCGATACGCTGAGAACGGCGTTATAGAGTTTACAACGTGTCAAAAACGTTGAAACATGCATCAACGCCTCGCAGATCACACGACAAGAAGCATGGGTTAAGCATTTCAAATATAATGGCTGTGCTCAAGATCTCAATGATACAAATTTGAATACGATAGAATCAGGGAAAAGGACGGGTAGTGACGCACTTGATCCAGTATCCTGGGGAATCACCCATCTTCCCATGCAATAGATTGTGGTATGGCTCAGGTCATTGCGAACTCTTTATTCTCGATTTAAGTCATGTCCCGGTGCTCAAGGCCTCCGAGACAGGGAGCAGTCAAACGTTGACCAAGTTCGGATCGATCCAGTCGAGTCACAATAATAAGGCGTGCCTGACACTCTAACCACGAGGTGTAAACGCTAGCTTCTAGCCAAGAATATCTAACCATGGTTTGAGCAATCACAGAAGCACGAGAAAATATTCCGGTGTAAGGTAGAAGACACCAGCACCCCTTACGTAAGCTACCAGCCCCCTCTTGACATTCTTAATTCCACCCACCCACATCATATTTTGGCATATCTAAGTCCTAAGAGGTTTTCTAAATATATCTAGCTTGAACTTGTAGGAAAGGATTTAGCCAAATAATGCATGATAGCTGAGTTATACTACCTTGAAGTACATGTTAAGAAAAAAGAATTTTTTTACCAAATGCTTTATTTCGTCCTTTGGAACCATCAATAGTATAAAGATGGGTGCGTGGGTGGTTGTGGGGGTGTTTGTGTTTTACGTAATCCTGACTAAGATGCAAACAAACCACGCATCCAACTTTCTACTGACAACGCGCGGTGCAGTGAGCGCCCCTGGTCACGTGACCAGTTCGCGTCCAACGCTGCTGCGCGCGCACCCACCTTCCCTCAACCCTCCTGCTGCCATTTCCTCTGGTTCAACTGGCAACCTCTGGCTCTCCTGCCCACTGTCTCTGTGCCTGCTGGATCTGTCTGTCTGCTGCTGGCTCTCTGCATCTGGATCTCTGTCTGGCTCTCTGTGTCTGGCTCTCTGTGTCTGTTTCTGGCTCTCTCTTTCTCTGCTGGTGGGTCTGTCTGTCACTGCTGGTAACTTTTATTTCTCTATAGTCCCCTCAGGTATTTCTTCCAATATTTTCGCTTTTTTAACTCTCTTTTTTTACTTCTTTTCAGCCTAGGGTGCTCCTCTCATTGCCTCCCATCTTTCCTGATGCCTCTGGTGTGTTTTCTACATCTCATATCTGTCATTTCCTGCAATAATTTTCGCTTTTTTATCCTCTTTTTTTTTTCTTTTTCCTTTTCTTCTTCAGTCCAGGTTCCTCCTCTCAGTGCTCCCACTTTTCCTGTCAGTCATGGCTGCATCTTGTGTGTGTGTTGCTACCATATTTGTGTTGTTTTGATATTTATTAGGATCAGCTTCTCTCCATGGTAAGTATTGCTATTTCTTGCCATAATTTTCGCTTTTTTAATCTCTTTTTGCCTTTGTTTCTCCTCTCATTGCCTCCCACCTTTCTTGGCCATCATTACAGTCCCTGTTGTGTTTTTTCTGTCATTTCTTCCAATAATTTTCGCTTTTTTATCCTCTTTTTGCCATCTTTTCAGCCCAGGTTCCTCCTCTCTATGCCCCCACCTTTCCTGTCTGTTATTTCTGCATCTGGTGTGTGTCCTGCTATCATATTTTTGTGTTTTTTTTTTTATATTTATTAGGATCACCTTCTCTCCATGGTATTTCTTCCAACATTGTCGCTTTTTTAACCACTTTTTGACTTTTTTTCAACCTAGGTTGCTCCTTTCATTGCCTCCCAACTTTCCTTATGCCTCTGGTGTGTTTTCTACATCTCATATCTGTCATTTCCTGCAATAATTTTCGCTTTTTTATCCTCTTTTCTTTTCTTTTCTTTTTTTTTTTTTTTTTTTTTTTTTTTTTTTTTCTTCAGCCCAGGTTCCTCCTCTCAGTGCACCCACCGTTCCTGTCAGTCATGGCTGCATCTGGTGTGTGTGTGTTGCTATCATATTTGTGTTGTTTTGATATTTATTAGGATTAGCTTCTCTCCATGGTAAGTATTGCTATTTCTTGCTATAATTTTCGCTTTTTTAATCTCTTTTTGCCTATGTTGCTACTCTCATTGCCTCCCACCTTTCTTGGCCACAATTACTGCCTCTGGTGTGTTTTTTCCTTATCATATCTGTCATTTCTTCCAATAATTTTCGCTTTTTTATTCTCTTTTGGCCTTCTTTTCAGCCCAGCTTCCTCTCAGTGCCTCCCACCTTGCCTGTCTGCCATTGCTGCATCTGGTGTGTTTCTTGCTATCATATTTATGTTGTTTTGATATTTATTAGGATCAGCTTCTATCCATGGTATTTCTTGCACTAATTTTCGCTTTTTTACCCTCTTTTTGACTGCTTTTCAGCCTATGTTGCTCCTCTCATTGCCGCCCACCTTTCATGGGTATCATTACTGGCTCTGATGTGTTTTTTCCTTATCATTTCCAATAATATTCTCTTTTTATTCTCTTTTGGTTTATTTTTATTTATTTTTATTTTTATTTTTATTTTCTGCCCAGGTTCCTCCTCTTAGTGTCTCACAGCCTGTCTGCCATTGCTGCATCTGGTGTGTGTCTTCTATCATATTTGTGTTGTTGTGATAATTATTAGGATCACTGCCTCTTTTTTTAATTGTTATTTAATTTTTTAAATTTTTGTGTATATATGTGTACTGTAGAGTTGTAAAATCAAATATTGAAAAATTTCCTTGACTTTGCTAAAAATTGATGACAACAGCTGCTTGCAGTAAACTCTCTGACATTTATTTATTTCCTCTTGCCCCTACAATAATTTCACTTTTAGGCTCTTGGGGATATGCCATGTATGGAGGACATACTACAGACAAGGGACATGCTACACTTGGTCAAGGCAGGCTATACACAGGGGCATGCTACTCATGGGGACACACTGCACATTGGGGAACGCAGGCTATACACAGGGACTGTTACGTAGCAAGATTTCCACAAGTCAGAACTAGAAAGGACCAACGGCTTCAACTTATATGTTGCGCCCCCAATGAACTATCATCCTAGGTATTTCGGATCGCGAGTCAGAAGTTGGGTCGGAAGGCGGAAGGGGGAGAGACAGAGGTCTTGCAAAACTCACTGTGCTAAGGACAGGAGATAGAGCAAAGGAAATCACATATTGAAGGCGATTATCTGATTGCAGAATAACGAGCATGCATGAGGGGTTGTTATACAAAGAGCTGAGACAACATGTAATAGGGTAGTACTAAGCAAATTCCGGAGGGAGCGGCAGTTGGATAGACATACAGGGTAAACAACTAATTGGGAACAAAGGACTACAAGGGGGTGCAGGGTAGGGTAAAGAACAATGGCAAAAGAACAAGGGGTCAGAAAGTATATCTGACATAACAAAACAACAAGACTCCAAAGGGGGCTGGACATATGGTCTTGCTGTGCTGCGAGGCGAGTCTGGTGGGTCGGAGTAATAGAGTCGAAAGAACAAAGGATATCACAAGGGGCGGGAATGTTGGGATTATTGGAGGGGTGGAATGTGAGTGGAACTGAGTGTCGGAAGTCAGAACTGCATGGTCGTAACAGGGACACGCTACAATGGGGACACACTACACATCCGGGACACACTACACATCCGGGACACACTACACATCCGGGACACACTACACATCCGGGACAACACATCCGGGACACACTACACATCCGGGACACACTACACATCCGGGACACACTACACATCCGGGACACACTACACATCCGGGACACACTACACATCCGGGACACACTACACATCCGGGACACACTACACATCCGGGACACACCACAAACAAGGGACATGCTATATGTGATATACTTCAGGGGACATGCTGTGCACACAATACTTGAGTGCTTATGCAGAATGGTATGCAATATCAAGACACACTACACTCAGGTAATGCATGCCATACATGGGGACATGCTACACATGGGGACATGCTACACATGGGGACATGCTACACATGGGGACATGCTACACATGGGGACATGCTACACATGGGGACATGCTACACATGGGGACATGCTACACATGGGGACATGCTACACATGGGGACATGCTACACATGAGGGGCACACAGACATGGGAGAAATGTGTGGAGACATTACCTACCCAGATGTGTTACTTGGAGCTACATTCAATTGTGATAAGATGCATTTTACTTATCCCAAGTTTCATTTACCCAATGTGTTTGGCCTAACCCCTGGGCAAAGCACGGGTCCCCACCCTAGCAGTGGTCCCAGCACATCCAGGCTTATACCACAGGTCCCAGATGGTCCTTACCCAGTGGTGTGCCACATCCAGTCATATCCTGGTATGCAGCACAGGAATAGACTTGCGATATGCAGTATTTTCCCATGGGCAGATTTACATTGCACTAATTGGAACAGAGTCCATGTTCTTTAGGCTTTAGGGGAGGGGAATACAACATCTAATATTGTATACAAAGAGGTGCTGCTAAAGCCTGATTAAATATGTAGTTTCATTTCATCAAATAATTCTTTAATTCTATTAACTACCCATGTGCAATGTTAACCTTAACTCACCCGGTGCGAAGCACGGGTCTATTGGCTAGTTTGGATCGACATTTGGCGCGTCACGTGATATGATTTGTCAGCGTTCTCAGCGCTTGAACCTCGGTTCCGAAGACGCATGACCATTTCGGGGGGTCCCGTGACACGTGACACCGAGCGTTGGGCAAACCTGGGCAGAGTGCCTTGACCATCAACATATTAGCAAATCAGATCAAAAGTAGAGTAACTATAGACAAAATCCACACAACTTCTATATATCAAAACTGATGGTCTGGCACACTTTTGAAAAATCAACATCCAAGTCCTTCGATTTGGCGCGTCACGTGATCTAGGCGCCCGCTTACGTCAGGGGTGCCGGTTCCTGGTGTTCTTCTACCTTACATGAGTGCCAAAGTGCCATCGGGGTTTAAAAACGTTTTCTGGCAGTGCCTCTATTTATGGACGTGGAAGGATGGCACTGCTGAGGACAGCTTCGACCTGTGAAGGTTGTAATTAGCACGTGTCTGTTGCATTCCAACCCACCTATTTCGAAATGTTACCGCCAGCGAGCCCGAGCGTGACCAGGGACCTTCTCGGAACCCAATAGTTTATCAGCCAATTGCCTTTCTCCAGGCTCTCGTCCAGTGATTATCGGTGAGCTCTGCGATGCAATTCAACCACACCCACATTCCCTCGATCCTCTGCCCCTCCCCCCCCACCACGGACGTGAGCAGAGATGCTGCTCGCTACTCGGAAACATTTTTACAATTACGGGCCATGGAATGACAGCCAAACTCACCTTCTGCTTGGTAATTGTCATTTCGACTATGTTTGCTCCGCATCAGAAGCTTCAAGTTAATTCGGATTGTGGACATTCCGCTCACTGTACACTTCAGTTTCACGAACCCCACCGTTTTCAGGCAGAGCAATCGACTTGAACATTCGCTAACCAATGCAGACTCACGGAATGATAATTTTGCAGATTGGGGAATAATTCATAATGGCTACATCCATGCTTGCATTACATCTACCTAGAATACACGACATCACAGTCGCAATCACAGCCGAGGGTGGGTATAATCACTCGTACGTAGACTATCAGATGAAGCAAAAAACAGCCAGGTCAGCTGTCAGCCCTTCAAGTGGTCATTCGAATGCACGGAGCCTCAAACACGTCCTTCGCATACGCCTGGAACGCAGCCATCCCCGTCATTTTCAGCGCGAGACTATTCACCCTATGCGCGATTCGGCGAACTGCACCGTGTGGCCACCGGCCTTCCACGCTCCTGTGCCCATCCTCGTCAGCACCAGGGCTGTGCTCACGCTCGTCGCACCCCACCCCCCTGTCCAGCATCATAGACACGCCGCGACTGCGGCACTCGCTTGGCAGTGCCATCCTCCCACGAGTCCGTAAATAGTGCCAGGACCCGTTTTTTTAAACCCGATGCCATTGGCGATGGCACTTTGACGCTTGTGTATGTACACCGGGAATATTTTCTCGGGCTTCTGTGCAATGGTCAACATGTGACTGCTCCCTGAAGGCCTGACGCCTTCAAGCTAGGCACAGAAAAGTGACTTACATCAAAATACTGAGTTTGCATAATGACACCAAGGATCACGCAATCGATGGAATGGAAAGATGGGTGTGATTCTACCGAATAGGAGTGGATCAAGTGCGTCACTTCCTTCCTCTTCTCCGATTATATCGTATCTATTTGGATTGTTGAGAGCACAGCTGCTGTATTTGAAATCCAACCGCTTACCCCAGGCTTCTTTTCCTGTGATCTGCGAGGTGTTGGTTCGTGCTAGTCTCAGACGCATTTGCTGAACAGGTATGCCTTGGATGCCATCAGGTATCAACGTTTTTGACATGTTTTAGATTCTATAATGCCGTTCTCACGGTATCGGACTCAACGCAGTCGTGCATTAGGATAACTATTCGTGGAATGACCCAAGTAGATATATGAAGGACATGCGTTCATTTCCCTTTGCAACATACTATGATTTCCAGATGGCGTCCCATACTGTCGGAGCTAGTGTCGGTACTTGGTAGGTCACGTAGCTGACTCTGGGTTCAACGTAGCTCCACAGATGGTTCTGTGGCGCGTTGCCCACGCCAGGTAGACCTACTGCTTTCTACTTTGCCTCTAGTACCCCTCCACCTTTCCCAACCTTGACAAGCCCGAGCCTCCACCTCGCTCACTGGCCAGCT
>WHVA01000502.1:0-79441 GCA_015179125.1 Gautieria morchelliformis | reverse complement strand
ATTCCGATTCCGACGTCATCCGACTCGGCCTGGAAGACACTCTGACGGAAGGGGAGCGCTTGCTGTACGTAAACCTTCCGCCGGAGGCGGAACACATCCGCGCCACCGGAAATATTTCGCAACGCCTTGCTGAAGCCTCTAAGAGGTATGATAGAGTGGAGGCGGAAATTCCGGAGTACCTGCGGAGTTTGAGGACGTCTTTTCCAAGGAGTCGTTTGATAGCCCTGCCTCCCGGAACTGTGGGACCATGCCATCGAGTTGGAGCCTGGGTCAAAGCCCACCAACTGCAAGGTCTACCCGCTGTCACCCAAGGAGCAGGTAGAGCTCGATGCATTCCTTGCGGAAAACCTCCGTACAGGGAGGATCCGCCCCTCCAAGTCACCCATGGCATCTCCGGTGTTCTTCATCAAGAAGAAGGACGGCTCGCTCAGACTGGTGCAGGATTACCGGGCCTTGAATGCGATCACGATCAAGAACCGGTACCCCATTCCGCTCATTTCCGAATTGATACACAACTCCGCGGGGCGAGTACTTCACTAAGCTGGATGTCCGCTGGGGCTTCAATAATGTCCGGATCCGGGAGGGAGATGAGTGGAAGGCCGCATTCCGCACCAAACCGAGGACTCTTTGAGCACAGGTCATGTTCTTGGCCTCACCAACAGTCCTGCCCGTTCCAGACAATGATGAATGACATTTTCCGTGACATGATAGCAGAAGGGGTTGTCTGCGTCTACCTCGATGACATCCTCATCTTCACAAAAACAATGTCCGAACATCGGGAGTCGTGCGGAGAGTGCTGGAACGACTCGGGAGTACAACCTGTGTCTCAAGCCGGAAAAGTGCGAATTTGAGCGGACGCGGATAGAGTATCTTGGGGTGATTGTGTCGGAAGGAAAGGTGGAAATGGACCCCGTCAAGGTTTCCGGGTGTGACGGATTGGCCGGTGCCGCGGACAAGAAGGAAGTCCAGTCCTTCATTGGGTTTGTCAATTCTACCGGCGGTTCATCAAGGACTTCTCCTGCCACGCCCGTGCCCCTCTTTGACCTCACCAAGAAGGAGGTTGGATGGCGGTGGGGAGAGCCGGAACAGACTTCCTTTGACAAACTCAAAGAGCTGATCACTTCCGCCCCGGTCCTGATCTTTCCGACGACTCTCGCCCTTACCGAGTCGAGGCGGATTCTTCCGACGCAGCTACCGGAGCGGTCTTGTCGCAACAGTCATCGGAAGAAGGCGGGGGGTGGCATCCTATTGCCTTCTTCTCTAAGAGTCTCAGTCCGGTCGAGCGGAACTACGAGATCCACGACAAGGAGATGCTGGCAATCATCCGAGCGCTGGAGGAGTGGCGACACTTCCTCGAGGGTGCTCTATGCCCATTTGAGATCTGGACAGACCATAAGACCTTGAGTATTCCGCACGTCTAAGAAGTTGAACCGACGACAAGCACGGTGGTCCCTACACCTGTCCCGGTTTGACTTCATGCTCCACCACCGCCCCGGCCGCACCATGGGCAAGCCCGATGCCCTATCCCGCCGTGCGGATCATGGAAGCGGAAGCGGAGACAATGCGGATATGACACTGCTCTGCCCAGTCTCTTCGCAATCCGCGCCCTAGAAGGGGTGACTGCAGTTGGAGCGGAAGCGGAAATGCTCCGGGACATCCGGAGACAGTACCGAAATGGAGAGAAGGAGGAGTCGGTGGTGAAGGCAGTGGAGGAACTTCGGAAAGGGCACTCACGGTCTGTACGGGCAGCGGAATGGTCGGAACGGGATGGGCTGCTCCACTTCAGAGGCAAGGTCTACGTTCCAGATGGGGCGGACCTCCGCCGCCGCATCGTGTCCCAGCACCATGACACGCGGGTCGCTGGGCATGCTGGCAGGTGGAAGACGCTGGAGTTAGTGGCTCGGAATTACTGGTGGCCTCAGATGTCCCGCTACATTGGACAGTACGTGAAGACATGTGATCTTTGTCTCCGAACCAAAGCGCAACGACATCCGCCCGTCGGAGAACTTGTTCCGCTCCCGATTCCCGAATCCCGCTGGGACACCATCAGTGTCGACTTCATCGTTGAACTCCCAGAGTCTCATGGCTACGACGCGATCATGAACGTCGTGGATTCGGTAAGCAAGGTGTCCCACTTCATTCCGACGCACACGACGATCACAGCCCTCGGAGCGGCCCGCCTGTTCCTAGCCATGTCTGGAAGTTGCATGGGCTCCCGAAGCAAGTTGTTTCCGACCGAGGTCCGCAGTTTGTCGCGGAACTGACTCGGGAGCTCTACCGCCTGCTCGGCATAAAGCTAGCTACCACCACGGCGTACCATCCGCAGGGTGACGGACAGACGGAACGGGTCAATCAGGAGTTGGAGCAATATCTCCGCCTCTTTGTCAATGAAGGCAGGACGACTGGGATGAATTACTTCCGCTGGCGGAATTCCAATACAACAACCATGTCCATTCCGCCACACAACAGACTCCCTTCATGCTCGACTCCGGACGACACCCGCGGATGGGCTTCGAACCACGCCAGGCCGAGTCCCGACTCGAGACGGTCAATGAGTTCCGGGACCGCATGGACTCCACCCTTTCGGAAGCCAAGTCGGCCCTTGCAAAGGCCAAGGATGACATGGCGAGGTACTACAACCAACGCCGGGTTCCCGCCCCAGAGTACCAAGTTGGAGACAAGGTGTATCTAGATGCAAGTGACATCCGCACCACACGCCCTTCACAGAAGCTTGCCCACCGCTACCTTGGGCCCTTCACAGTGACACGGAGGGTTGGACGGAATGCATACCGCCTGCGACTTCCGATGTCCATGTCCCGCCTCCACCCCGTCTTCACGTGGTGAAGTTACTCCCTATGCTTGAGGACCCAATTCCAGGTCGGAAGGCTCATCCGCCACCTCTGCCAGAGATTGTAGATGGGGAGGAGCACTATGTGGTGGAACGGATCCTGGACAGCCGGTTTGTGCGAGGACGACTCCAATTCCTCGTGAAGTGGGAAGGGTATGGGTACGAAGAGAATTCGTGGGTCCCGGAGCAAGATGTTTCCGCCCCGGACAAGCTCGGGGAGTTCTATAGGACACATCCCGGTGCCCCTCGCCGAATCCGCTCGCTGGCATTTCAATCCCTCGTATCCCGTGCTTCGAGGACGCAGCACGCTAGAGGGGGGTGATGTCAGGGGACACCCTGTTTTCCATTTCCAGTTCCGACACCACACCCAGTTCCGACTCCATTTCCGACTCCATTTCCGACTCCGCTTCCGGTTCCGATTCCATCTCCGCCTCCGCTTTCGGAAATGATTCCGCTCCTGGGAGAACTTCCACCAGTTCCGTTCGTCTTGCCAGTTCCACTCCAATTTCCGACTTCCACCCCGGAACAGTGTCGGAAATCAAGCGACTCGCATAATAGGTGACATCAAGGGTCGATCAAGGGTCAGGGGGATGCAGGGTTGATGGCGGGTGCCA
This sequence comes from Gautieria morchelliformis, assembly GCA_015179125.1. NCBI lineage: Eukaryota > Fungi > Basidiomycota > Agaricomycetes > Gomphales > Gomphaceae > Gautieria > Gautieria morchelliformis. The sequence continues at coordinate 75,979 of WHVA01000502.1, read as the reverse complement.
AGTGTTGTCCCTGGCTGCGCAGCGTAGTATAATACGGGCTCGCTGACATTGGGGTCCTTAGACTTTTCTCTTTGGATTTCCCCTTGTCAGGTGAGAATCCCTCTCTTGTATACTCCGTTCGTTTATACATACTTTGGATTTCCCCTTGTCAGTTGTGTGGTAGTGTGATCTCCACGACTAGCCAGGGTTGCCCTTACAGACTAGGTGCATGGGATGCTGGTGCTGCTGGAGTGCGGGGTTGAGGTCTACCAAATGGTGATGGAGAACCGACGACACACGAAGTGATGAAAACACAATGCAAAGCTACATGAGAGGCTGGAGCGGGTGTTGGATGACTAGGAGGTGTAGCAGGCTGTGACTCAGGTGATGGTATATGAGGGCTGTCAGAGTCGTCAGGTGAGGCTTCTGAATTTGGGAAAAAAGTGTTCATATCGTGTGCCACACATTCTTCCTCATTCCGAGCCAGTCTATCCTCGCGTTGCTTTTCCCATCTAGCACACAACCTCTCCTCAGCTACTTCTGTGGGTGGTCTAGGCACATGTCCCCCATGACCTCGAGATGAGCCTCTACCATTACAAGTGACGCCTCTGCCAGCTGGTCTTCGTGCACCAGTCCCTCGGGATGGGTGTGACCGGAGTACACCATCTTCATCTTCCTGGGCTATACAAAGGATAGCATCTTCATATATTGGACGCAGCTGCCTCTCGCAAAGGGTGGGCCCATACGTGGTGGCTGCTACGGAAGAAGTAATTTTAGAAAAGCTCTGGAGTGTCGAAGTGATATACTTTAATACTTACAAGACCTAAGATATTATTTTTCATATTTATACTGCTCGCTGTCCTGTAAAATCGAACGATGTCATAGTTAAAGGGTCAAATGTGTTTTGTGAACAGTTGTGAAGGATGATCGGACACCTAGCCTACGTATGCAAGTCAGCCTTTACAAGTTTATAACCATAGATATGCCAAGAACTTACCATACAGTAAAAGCAAGTGGTTTGTGGAGCTTGCCTAGATGGTCTGTTATAGCATCCAGTGAACGGTGGGTTATGGCTTCAGTTATGGAACGATTCGCAAATATAATTTCACTTTCCCACGCTTCCAGCTCGAGCCGGCTTCAACCGGCGAATTCCGGTGAGCCCCGCAAGGAGGCTCTAGGTAGCGTAAGGGGCACCGATGCCTAGCGTGGCACCGCAAGAAACAGAGCTGGATTGAGACGTTACTAAGTACATTGAGGCGAGAAGAAAGGGGGCAGGGTACGTAAAGAAAATAGCTGAAAATGACATGCAGCGGTAAAAAACCCGGTGGGAAAAAGCCTACATGCACATTCAGGAAACAAAGGAAGAGGGAAGGTGGGGAAAGCAACGCGAGCGTGGAAACTGAATGCGGGTTAGTGCGAGTGCGGCTGGCGAGCAAAAATCAAAAACACCTGTGCGATGTGGGAGCTGGTCCATCCGCTGAGACACGTATGACGGTCCAATGACGTGGACGCTGACATGTTCAGCGGGACTCAAGACTACTCGCGTGGTGAAGTTCAGCCGAACTTCAAGAGAAAAAGAGAGAGAGAGAACTGCTTACAGCCAGTTAAAAGTACAGAAGTGAAGGAAGAAAATAGGAGATAAGACTCAGCATGCTGCGGCAAAAGAGCCTGCAGGCGGGGGCGGAATTCGCCGCGTGTAAGAACGCTCCGCTACTTAAACGCTGATTTTTAACCGGCTTACAAACCAACCGCGTTCAAAAAAACCATAACCGAACAAGACGCTCGGCCTAGCTAAATCCAGGCTCGGCTGACAGCTTAGCCGGAGCTGAGCTAAGCCGGCGGCAACACTAAGGCTCAGGAATGGGCTGTGACTATCAAATCCATTCCTACGCAAGTGATGGGAATGGTAATTGCAAGGAAACACTGTGGGTTCGTTGCTACTTTTACGCAACGTTTTTTGCAATAGGCATCGGTGCAGGCCTTGTTGCCGCGCAAGCTGCCGCAGCCCGAACATCCTCGTGCAATTTGTCGAGTCGTAGGAGCTAGAGCCAGAGCTACTTGGGCAGAGGGAGAGGAGCGGAGATAAGAAAATAAAATAATTATTCTAAACTAATTAGTCCATATTTGGTCATTATGGACGCGTTGTGGTATTGTGTGGGGTGGGGATGACGAAAAAAATCAGATCATGTGATTGTTAGGTCACATGACTTTACGGATTTATGGTCCACCGCCAAATGCTCAAGGAAAATCCCGGCTTACCGCCAAAACAAGCTTTTTTTGATATTTCCCAAAAGGGTCGATTTGGTGCTGGATAAAGTCACGTGGGCCGTGTCTGACATCAGCAGTTCGATCTTAGCTCCGTTCGCGCTCATGAAACCGACTTACCGTGAATAATGACCTCCAACGACGAGGACAGCGAAGGGATGGGAAAAGGTAAAGGCAGCGCCATATCAGACAATCTGATCCCAGGTACGTCGTCCTCCACCGCGAGTACGCCTACATGTAACCCCAATACGGTCTACTCCAGAACCCAACTCGCCTCGCCTCGATTCAGAGAATCCAGTATGTTTACATCACACACAACCTCTAACTAACTCACATCGACCCCTCCCTCTCCTCCTTCCTCCACTATGTCTACCACCACCTCCCAGCTCACCCCTTACAGTTTACTGCCTCTCCTCCAATGCCTCGGTGCTCCCCGCCTGCTCTGCTCACAGCACCAACTACTCTAAATTGCGGTCATTCGGTCTGTTCTGAGCATGTTACTCTACCATCCTCCCAACCCATCACTCGACCTTCAAGCCCCCCCTTCCGTCCAGGACCCCCAATCCTCCCCGCCTGCCCCTTGCCCACCTGCATCCCCGTCAACTCCCCAGCCACCATCCCTCCGACTATGCCCCGGGAATCTAGGGTCACATACTTTCCCCCGGCTCACCATCCACAGAGTACCGCAGTGACCCCTCAAGCTGCTGTCTCTAGAGTGCAGGACGTTAGACTGGATGTAATTATCTGCAAAATTCATGCACTAGTTCACCGTGCAGCGCAGTGGCAGGTCCGGCGTGATGACCATGTTCCCCTTCCGGCGTCTTCCGACGGCGAATCCGAAGGCGAGAATCAAGAGCACATTCCGCGGAAAACAAATCGTGTGTCCCGGTCTTTAACTCGCCTCCGCCACTCATCACCTCCGGAACACGATCGGTCCCCCGACTCGTCTTCTGAGACCCCCCGTCCACGACAAGGTAGACCGAGTAGGCGTCCCGTTAAGAGACAGCGCACGGGTTCTCAGACTGCACCTCCCTCATTGCCGTCTCCCCTAGTCTCTCCTGCATCCAGATTCGAAACGGAGCTGCTAACGGAACTGACTTGCGAAATATGTTTCATGCTGCTGTACCAACCCGTTACTACTCCATGTCAGCATGTACGCCACTCTTATCTCGTCCTCGTGATTCCTTTTGGTTTAAGCCATTTATTGTTAGACGTTCTGTGCGAAATGTTTACAACGTGCACTCGACCATAGTGTACAATGCCCCTTGTGTCGCACAGATCTTCCAGGTTTCTCATACTTCCAAGAGCATCCACCCAATAAAGTGGTCTTGTCCATCAGTTTCGTGGCCAGCCTTCCCTTTTTTTTCATATGTTATCACCTTCTTACTTCAAATAAATAGTTCTCAAGGCATTTCCCGACTTATATGCGGACCGGAAAGCTACAATCCAAGCCGAGGAGCGGGACTCTCGACTTGACACGCCCATTTTCGTGTGCCAACTTTCATTCCCCGGAACACCAACCATCCTACACTTTTATGAACCCCGGTGCGTTCTTATCTTTTCATTCTCGTCCCCTTTCTTGCCCGCATCTAATTCCGCATAGCTATCGCCTCATGCTTCGTCGGTGTCTTGAGACAGCGAATCCCCGATTTGGCATGATTATGCCCCCACGCATAGCTGACGGCAGTACAGATTTCGGCACTATGCTCGAAATTCGCACTGTGCAGATGTTTCCGGATGGCCGCAGCATGGTCGAAACATGGGGGGTACAACGCTTTCGAGTTCTTGAACGAGGTACTCTTGATGGGTACACAGTCGGCCGCATCGAGCTGTGCGTCCCTCTCGTGCTTCCTCGTACCCATTTTTGAAACGACGCGCTTATCTGACAGGATCGATGATTTCCCTCTTGATGTGGACGATGCGATACATGCAGCTACCGCGTCCCCGGGAATAAACGAACAAGGCCTCCCCTCTTCTTTCAGGGGAGGCCTCAATCGTGGCGTCCCCGCGACAAATGATGATCTCATGGAATTATGCCATGAATTTCTCGATAAATTACGCAATGGCACAGCCCCGTGGGTTGTGCAGCGTCTCAACCATACGTATGGTCCCGAGCCAGTCAACGACCCGAGCAACTTCAGTTTCTGGATGGCACTGGTGAGTTTCAATTCCGCATTTCTTTACATTTCCGTGTTCTCATGCATTCATGATACGTCTTCCCACACAGGTGCTGCCAATCGACGAGCACGAGAAGGCAAAGTTGCTGCCGATACGGTCGCCCCGCCTTCGTCTGCGACTCGTCGTCCACTGGATTGAGCAATTAAACAATACATGGTCCGTTGCAAACCTTGCGTCATTCGCTTTCCGTACCGTTTTGATGCCTCGGGCACATAGGTGGTTTTCTAATGGCTGTATCATCGGCTAAAATCATGAGTACTCGTCTCTTTTATGTCGCTCCCCCTTCACCAGACACGGATCTCATCGGGGGATATACTTCACACCATGATTATTTTATTTACCCTAAAGTGCATCTGCGCACTCTGTCGCTTCTCTTGTGTTTACCCTAGGTGCGGGTATAGCCATGATTTCACATGTACGTGCACACAGTCAGAAGACACCGTCGAGGTCAAGAAGCCAGACTTCAACCCGATACAGACACCCAGGTTTAAAAGTTTCACCACCGCCGATCGACGACGATCCTACCCGACCCTGAACCGCCCTTTCAACTATCATGACGAAAACATGGACTTGCTCCTTTTGGCCTTGTTACTCTGCTTAGGTACCGGGTTAAGAAAACTGCAGCCTTGTACATTTTCTAATTCCTGGTACGGTTACTCCAATTACTGCTGAAGGCGTCGACACCCATGCGGGTGGAGGTGAGTAGTTGCACGTCATCGCCCACGTCTATATCAGAACCATTCCAAGCTTAGCAGCAAAGAGCCCTCTAGATATAGGGATAGAGTAACAGACACTGGCTTTAGATCCGAGATGCGACCAAACTATCAGGCTAAAATTCGCTGTGAGGACATGCCAAGATCAGTGTGATCATAGCCATATGTGTACGTACCATTACTCCGTGGAGATGTACAATATTTGCTGCCGCAAGTTATCTCACCTAGCGCTGTCGATGAGCACAGACGTCAGCGTTCTTACATATATAGATGCAGGTAGATTTTCAATTTCCATTATGAGAGTATTTCGTTTTTGTCCTTTCTGCCACTTACAAGGGCACTACACTAACTTTCTGCACCAATACAGGTCCCACTGGCCACCCGAATCGAAAGGGCCAGTGAATGGTAGCATCAGTGGAGTTCTCGGTAGTGCAGCGTCGGCGCTTTCGGGGCGCGAATTTTTATTGATGAAAAACTTGGTGATCTAAGCTTCAAGCAGTGGAAGCTCGGTCAGCCCTGGTCTAATTGAACAGCATGAAGCATTCTATGTAGGAATAGGCTAGAACGCTTCTGACAATGGCAAGCTCACGGGGTATCGAATTAGACGGGCGAGGCCACGGTATGAACGTGAGTTTCGATACAACCTTGCGTTTGCTGATGCATCGCTGTCACTTACATAACGGCGCCTTTCGACCTTTGCATGAGTGGACCTCCCGGATACTAGGATGGCATCTGTCGAATCAATACACCTGAAGCAGCCTCGGATCCCTTGGTTCACGTTGGGTCGAGATGCACGGCAGTGGCCCCACACAATTCGATCAAAAATTTTGATCACGGATAATCATTGTCGGCCAAGGAATCCCCCTGTTGCGATTAAGCTGAAGTATGCAAATTCACTGACAATGCATTTCTTCCGACTCTTGGATTCGGTGTTTTTACTTCTATGCCCGAACATGCCTAATTCGAACATCAAGGGTGTTGCGAGCTCTGTCATGCCTCCAACAATCATTTGCCATAGTTCAAATTACATCACCTTGACCTGTCGCTCACTAAACTAACCTCTAAGCCACTTGTTTGTACAGTTTTCTACTCACCCTGGAAGTGACGTGGAAATCTGTTCCACTATACTTGTTGTTGGCTGCCCATGGTTGATCTCCTGTTCATGGTTCCGGGCAGCCCCTATACAGGTAGTGCCTTCCTCGCGAAAAGGAGTGAGATAGCACTGAAACGGCATCCACTCCTCGACTTTTTTTTCGCCATGGGGTAAATCACCTGCCGAAGGTGTCTTTTAGGTGGTGAGCCCGTGACATGTCGCGGTAGTATGGCTTCCTGGAGCATAATTTGTCCCTGAAGTATGCTCAGCTATATGGTCACTCATGGCATCTTCAAAATTATTATCACTTTAATCGGGCTTGCTGTTCTGGATTGGTGGTTTTCCTTGCAGCCCGTGAGTAGTGTTACATATTTGTTTGCATAACGCCTCAATACTCGTGCCTCTGTGGATCTTCGATGGTGCTTTATACATGCGTTTATTCATCAAGGCGATACTGCTGGAACTCGCTAGGTGCTAAGATACCGATTAAATTTGCTTCTGACCGTGGCATCAGCTGAAAACGACCCATGCAGTCCTACTACACATTTCTAACTTGAACATGCCTTCCAAGGGTGTCTATGATTCCTGAGGCAAATCCAGTTATTCCTACGGATAAAATCTTGTTCTCGTCGGTTATCCCTGCCTGTGGTGACGTGTCGCTTGATCAGATATCACACTGGCGTGCACGACCCTGTTATCTCCAAGTACTGCGCGGCCACGCCACGCAGTCGGCCGGAGACGTCCTGATGGGCACCTTTAAACGCTCTCGGGGTTTTCTCATGGATACCAAGCCTTCAGATGACGAATCAGCGAATGGCGTTTACTGACATCACACAGCGACACACGTGGGTCCCATAAATATATATAACTTATTGTGTCCAGAGTAATACTTTTAACTTATGCGCCAGGTTTACTTGCTACAATTACACCAGCAGGAACACGTGCAATGGCTGAGTGTATCGAATTGACCATTGACTCCTTCGTATATCGTATCGTACCCACAATGCTTAATAGAATACCGATGATACGTCCGTCACCGGCCATACGCTGCAGATACCATGAGTTCGAACCAATAACATGATGCAGTTCAGAGACGTACTATCCCGCATCGATCCTTTTGAAGCCGTATTTAGTAATAAACGCTTCCTGTTCCTTTGGACCACGCGAGCCATATGGATAAGGCAACGGGCGAGGGTGAGGTCCGTCCTTGCCCTCGATCCAGTGCAATATGGGTGTGAAAATCTATTCCATAGTATCTTATTAACACCAGGGTACACGGACCATCACAGGACCGCACCTTCCACGCAACGTCCAATTCATCGTCTCGCACAAAGTTGGAGTGATCGCCCTTCAGCGCATCCAAGATGAGTGCTTCGTAGGCCTCAGGAATCTTGCTGTCTACAAAGCGTTTCTTGTACGTCAGGTCCATTTCCGTCGGTAACACACGTGTGTACAGGCCGGGCGCCTTCGTATTGAGTTTGAGGTACACAGCTTCTGAGGGCTGTATACGCATGACGAGTTCGTTGCGAGCGATGTCCGCGAATATGCCTTGTGTGACATCCTTGTATTGAATGCGAATTTCCACTTTGGCTTCGTTGAGGGCTGTTGAAAGAATCAGTCGTGCTCTTCACTTTACTTTTGCCGCGATACACACCTTTGCCCGCTTTTAGTATGAATGGCACACCCTCCCACCGAGGGTTGTTGATCCACAGCGTGAGGGCGGCGTAGGTTGGGCAGGTAGAGTTACGTGGGACCGTGTCATCATCAAGGTACCCTGGCTTTCCGTTCGCCGATACATACTGGCCCAGAAGTACGTCTTCGCGTGCGATGGGTGGAATAGCTCTCAGCACTTTAACCTTGGTGATCAATGTTGATAAGCCAGCTACGTGGGCGCGGGAATATATACCATACCTTCTCGTCCCGAATATCTTCCGCTGCGAAGGACACGGGTCGCTCCATGGCAACAATGCTGAGAACCTGCAGTAAGTCTTAGGAACAAACGTGTCAACATTTGTGTGCCTGTATCCCCGTGAGAGACAACAATATCATACTCACGGTTTTGCAAGACATCCCGAATGATTCCAAACTCGTCAAAGTAGCCCCCACGGCCTTCGGTACCAAACGGCTCTTTGAAGGTGATTTGCACGTTGCTGATGCAGTTCTTATCCCAAGACGCCCCCATAGTAACATTGGCGAACCGCAGGACGAGCATGTTTTTCACCATCTCCTTACCGAGATAATGGTCGATACGGAAGGTTTCTTCTTCTTCCCAGTCCTGCTTGAGTGCGCCCATAAGCTCGCGTGATGACTGAAGGTCTTTTCCGAATGGCTTCTCTACGATAATACGGTTAACACCGTTGGAAATATATGCATTCCGCTTGAGTCCACTGGCAACGGGAACAAAGACGCTGGGAGGGAGTGCCAGATAGAAAACTCGATTGCGGCCTTTCCGTCTGTAAGTAGATTCGATAGTCTCGAGGTGCTTGTTGAGGTCCTTGAAGGATTCGTCGTCGTCATAAGCGCCAGCAACATACGTGCAGATGCGCTTGAATTGCTCGATCTTTTCGCTGACGTCTGGATCGTCGTTGGGATTTTTGATGTAAGAGGTGATGCGTTTGTAATATTCTTCTTCGGCCATCTTTGTGCGTGCGTAACCGACGATGTGGATGTTGTCAGGGAGGTAACCAAGCTTGAAGAGACCAAACAACGCAGGATAGGTCTAGACAACTTCATCAGCGACAGACAAAACGACGCAGGATGTCTGAACGCACCTTCTTCTTTGCCAGATCGCCTGAAGCCCCCAGAACTACGGCCGTGTCAGCGCGTGGCTGATGACGGCACCATGCTGAGACGTACCAACGATAAGAGTGTTGTCCTTGAGCTCATCGGTTGCAATTTCCATGGAAGGTATTGTGCCGGACATTGTCCTCTGCTTTGGCTTTGCTGGGGCGGACATGATGGTGGTGGTGGTGGTGGGGTTTCGAAGCTGTGGCTGAACGTTCGCGGACCATTTATATCCCGTCCAGATGCGGACTAATCGCGGGCCGTGGAGCGCGGATTGCTGTTACTTGCCAACCGCCAACGATGACTGATACACCGATTACCACACACCTAAATTTCCCTGCTCTCACATCCCATGAGCGGTATATCCAGCGAATTCGCGATCTCGCGTCAACAGGCTCTCCAGACTCGGACGCGCTTCTCACCGAAGGGGGGACCCTTTTCGCACAGCTCAAGGCTGTCAATCGGGCGACCAACGTCGCCACTCGCGACCATAAGCAGCGCACAGCCGAGGCTCGCCAGGCCATGGACCACACACATCTCGGTCTCCAAAATCTGATGTACGAGAGAAGGCATTTCGAAAAAGAGATCGAAAAATGCAGACAGTTTGCGTGAGTATACGCTCACGCTATCCAGTTCTTGTTCACACGTCTGCATGCAGTTCGATATATCAAGACATACCCCTTTACAGTCTGGATGAGTTCATGTCATTGGCTCCCCAAGAGGCCCGCACCGATGACGCTCTGCAAAATGACCATCAGCTTATGCTCAATCGTCTCAGCTTCGAGCTGGTGGAACGCCAGCGGTAAAAAAAATTTTTTTAACTTCACCCTGCTTTCTGAAGGAGCCTCCGTGTAGTCTGGACGAAGGCAAGAAACGCTTGGTAGCAGAACGCGACAACCTGCTCAAGGAGAGTAGGGAGCAGCAAGCGAAACTGGATGTCATCAATTCACAAATAGAACGGCTGTCCAAGGTAATGATCACTACTCTATGTTGACATGCATTCTCAATACCTCTACATCGCAGGCAGGCATGGAAGCTCAATCCAAGGTCACCGAGCTGGTTCCCGTGGATGCCACGGAGGCAGAGCCCAAGACTGACCACATGATGGACATTGCACCTGAACAGCCTGCAACACCACCACCCGCCGTGAATGAGGAATGATCCACGGCCGTACATGATCGTCTCACGGAATTCAAGCCCTGGGTAGAACATTCTTTCATTTCAAAAGTACAGACGTGAAGAAGGAAAGACCATCGAGCATCTACAACGACAGCAGCGACCTAGTTCCCCCGTGGAGTAGAGTTAGCGCCACTCATGAAACCTGGAATATGGAAGTCAGGAACGCGGAGGGTTTATAGAGTACTTGGTGCAGCCTGGAGCTGGAGGGTCCACCACCAGCCGCTGATGGCATTACAATCTTCCCCTCACCAGAATCATGCTAGAATGACGATGGGATGATAAGCGCAGTAAGTCGTGGAGTACATGATAAGACAGATGGTACCGGATGATGTTGGAAGATGGGAGTGTGTGGAGGAAAGGGGGAAACACAGGTGGTATCCGAATGAGATGCAATGCGAACAGGAATCAAGCCAAAAAAAAGGGTCAAACGGAAATGAGAGCAGGAAGCATCCGGGAGGACTCATGGTTCATCGCCGTCGCTGAAGCTGCCTATATCGCTCAATTCCTCGTCCTTCTCCTCGTCCTCCTCACCTCCGCCTGTGGCATCAGCTGCTTCCTTGGTGGCAAATCGTTGCACATAGTCTACGGAAGCAGTTAAGACCACTGAATGGGAATGATTGATGGCCCTGAAGACAAACCCTTGACTTTCTGCTCATATTCTTTCGGATGCCGCATAAGCAAGGCTGCTGCCTCTCCATTTAAAGGATCGTTGGGGTTTGGGTAGCGTAGGAGCTGTGGAAGGAAGACCTCGAATATGTTGATCATGTCTAGCATATGAGATGTGTCACACGACTTGACAGATCCATGCGAAGGAAGGCTCACCGAACATCGGTGACCAAGTTTGATTAATAACATCGAGACATACGGAACCACTTCTTCGGAAAGGTAGTGAGAACGTACGGGAATCAGCGCAGACGGGTACACATACAGTTCATCGATGTTGGGGTGGAAGATCTTGTTCATGAAGCCGATGCTGGGCGACTTGTACGGGTACTGGTCGGGTAGCTCTACGTGGATGCGCCAGACACCGCCCGCAAATGGCGCTACCAAGTTGTGTGGTCAGACACGTCAGACTCTTACAAACCTGTTACATACTCTCTGCAGGACCATAGAATCGAACGTAGAACTCCTGCATGTTATCGTTGACCAGGCTGACTTCATAATCGGACATAAGCCTATTTGAGGGCTACACTAAACCCAGCCAACTAAAGCAGTGAGCGTGCCATGGACGTACATCTTCATAACGTCTGTTTCAATGCGACGCTTGGGCGAGCTGTGATCAACGGCGAACAGTGGGTATCAGCACTTAGACACCAACATTGGCTACAGAACGAGACTCATCATTGTGTGCGGTGGACGATAGAGCAACGGATACTTGTGGGTGGTGGGCAGGGGAAAGGCAGGACTCAGGAATCAGTAAATACACCCGGCACCTGCCGAAGGCTCAGCTACCTACTTGAGTCACTCCGGAGGTGATACCAAGTCTAGCTTTTCTTTACCTGCTATCTTGGAGCGCATGCGGAGGCTGATAGGCATCCCGTTTATATATATACAGGGGTTCACTAATATCAGGGCTCAGCTGCCCTATCTACAGGTTCCATATTCTCGATCTCCCTTTGTCTGACGCCAAGTTCAATAACGGGAATATTTCCATTCCTCGACCACACAGTACGCGGCGTCCCCAGAGCACCATTCTGGACGCTTGGGCTTGCCTGTGCTCGTAACGCTCGTACTGACAGACACCCCGCTTGCCACAGGGTCCTCGTGCGGCGCGTGTCGATTCCGAAACGCTCGCAGAATGACCAGGAATGCTGTCGTCAAAATCAGAAGGATCCGGCACCGATGGGCACCAGTGGTGACTCACACAGCCAGAACAAGCCGAACGCTCCGATCAGGAGCATTTCTTCTTGAGTCTGGGTCATGACCTGGCCCTGCCTTGTGTGGTGGGCCACGGTCCTATCGCTCATGGTCATATCAGGTGTCTTTCACTGACGCCTGTCCACTCACATAATCGCCAGGGATGACAATGCGAGGATGGCGACCGACGTCGAGGTGAGGCTAAACGCAACTGTGAAGCACAGTCAAAACCGGTCTTGCTCGTGCACAAGCCATGCAAATTTACAGTGCGATGTGGGGATGAACCGATGGAAAATATGCACCAGGATGGCCAACCCCCCCGCTGCAGCTGATAAGTCCCACTTCAAATGTCCACAGCACTGACATACCATAGAGTGCACTTCGTAACCGATTGTGTCTGAACAAGGCCATTGCTTGTGTGGAAGGGTAGTGGGTACCAGTAGGTAGCAGCGCCAGACTGTAGGTGATGCTTCGTGCAATATATGCTACACGTGCCCTCGGCGAGGCCGCCAGTTCTTTGTTTCCGTCTACGGCAAGTATATATATTTCCATGTTACCTCGTACTCGTGATTACAATGCGGATTCTAAACATGTAAAGTCATGATATTCCACGGAAACAATAAGGAAAATCGTTGCATAGCGTCGTATCGCATGGGCAGCGCCTATGCGCTCACAACTGTTCCAGCTACTTGCTGTATGTTGGGAGCGTGACCGCCCTGTCCCTGCTGGATCAGGACGGAATGCCCCGGCTGTTGGTGAACAACATAGCCTGCTTGAGGAGGGTATGGTTGTGGATACCCATACCCATAGGGCTGGCCATCGTAAGCCTCGTGCATTTCGCCAAACCATGGAAGGTCTGAGATGGACTGGGCCCAAGCATGGTGTCGTCCCAGCGACTGCACGCGTGTCGTTAGCACTATAAGCAGTAAAAATGCCGAAATAACTGCATTATGGTCAATTGTGAGTTATGGTCGAGCCATTCCAGACGCACGGACGACAAAGTTGGCCCAGGAGAAAGCCTCGATGGCCTTCATCTCTCGGCAATACTGCTGAGCTGACACTGTTTAATAGAGGTCGATTAAATTGACGTTACGCCCAGAGGTCGGGATAGCGTACTCGTGCCACCATTTGCAATGGGCATACGTTGTGACCCGAGTGCGAAGCATTCAACATGGCCGATGATATCCACCGACCATGCACCCATTGTGAGCCAGAACACTGCCATGATAAATGTGAGCAATACATCAAGGCGAGGCTGCGACCGCAGGAGCCTGCGGGGAGCCTTTGTGAGCGCGAGGACGGAAAACCAAAAAATTGAAAACAATGGAGAAACGTACATGAGTATCAGGACAACAATCGTGAAGGACGGCGCGACGAGAGAGAATATCGCAAAGTCACCTGGAGGAAAAAGGTATAAGTGTTAGCCCGAAGTGGAAGATGAGTGTCCTATTACGGTGTAAGCTTGGAAGGAACTTGGACGCGAAGTTGGCAGAAAGACCCAGGACAACAGTTGAGCTGGCAATAACGGCCATATAGGCCCAAATCCGAATAAGTGTGAAGAGACGCATGCTGTGGGTTGGATCGACGTGCGAGCTCGGAACGCGACTTGACGGTTTTACAGCACGTGTTCCCGCGCGCGCTTAGTCACGTGCTCGGCTGTGCATAGCTATGGTGGGACTCCAGTGAGAACCACAGCCAAGAGGGCACGCACTCGCCAGTCATCTCAAGCAGCGGCAATGTTTGCCCGCATTCGTTAATTCAGTGTCGTTGCCGCGGTACGCAGACTTCAATTCTGAAATTGCCGTGTTACAATACATTGATGTAATACAGCACGATATCGCTCATTTGTGGCTTCATACTGCACGTCCTCCACGCCCCCGCCCCATTCTTCATGATCACCTGAAGCTACACAGCGGCAAGTGATGACTCTATGCAGATGTTAGTGGTCGGTGCCCCTTTGGCCACCCTCAACTCGTGAATGTACTAGGGCTCTGACGGTAGCTGCTGACCAGCATGAGGTGTTAATGTCTTCACGTCCGACATCTATGGTTAACAACGCGCACCTTCACTACACATTGTAGCTGGGTCCATTAGCGACATCTCGATTGCTTCTAGATTCTTATCGCACATTTCTGAGCTTCTTATGCGATCCGGTATTTACAGCACTGGATTCTGGCAGTCCCATCACTCGCGCTAGGCAGCTTACAGGGATCCCGACACCGACAACCTTGTAGCGCATCAGAGTTTGACCACAAATGCATTTTGGGCTACTTCTAATATTCCTTCAAGAACGCGAAGGGACGGACACTCTAGACTTGCGTACAATGCCGATCCAACAAAACTGTAATTGATTTAGACTATTGATGTCAAGCATCCGGTATGAATTGGCTCCATGTTGCCTTCGGGTTTTCTGTGCTATGTTCGCCCACTACAGGAAGATGGTTTCTTGCTGTCAGCTTTGCTAACATTTTGAAGCACTTATCACTCACACCTTACCAGATTATATTTTGACTTCCGTCAGGCGTTTCCGAAGCGACTGCTGGTCGCTCCAAATAAAAGCTGAATTCCTGTGTCCAATTCCAAAGTCATAACACCTGCCTACAACTGCAATACAAGTTGCCTATTTACTTGAACGCGACTTCATCCACACAGCCGCCACCTCTCCAACCTTCTATTTGATTTCCCTTGCCTTGCAGGTCCGCATATACGGAGGGGAGCATTAAACAGCAGCTCCCACTTCAAACATACTGCCTGAGTGCCATACACCCCGATTGGCCCGAAGCCTACAGTCAAATCACCTGCCTCGAGCTGGTGATGTAGCGCGGCGATGGGTCCGTGGGTGCGATACCGGCGGACGGCTGACATCAGGAACGTAAACAACATAAGTTTTGCCTCTAGGGTCTTTATGACGTGGCGGACGGCGTGGCGTCTCGCCCCGCGCTGTGTCGCCGTGTGGTGGATGCATGACTTGACGTGACCTATGTCCATCTCGGGTCGCAATATTCGCAACCATTCGGGCCGTTACTGGTGCCGGAAGGCTTCCGGAGCGATTAGGCACTTTCTGTGACGGCCGTCGTTTCGCAGGAGGAGTTGTTGCTGATGTTTGCCAGACCCCCTTCCAGCCAAGACGGTGGTGCCTGAGAGCCAGCACAAGCAATGTAAGGAGATAGCCCCATGCTACGCAGAGCCAAGAATTAATTGGATATGCTTCTTTTTGCATATACGCGTCTACTCACATAATATAGCGTTAAATAAGGCGAATGCTTCCAGGACACGGTATTGCGCGTGAAACGTGTCAGTCGTAACTTTGGCATCTGACATTAGCGGCCTGCAAGTCAGTCAAGGGGTGTACCTACAATTTGTCACTTCCAGCGACCCATCAGAAGGTGAAAAACACTCCACGTCGGCACTTTGGGAAGGAGATGTAGCTGTGAGAAGCCCCAGGGCTGCCATACGCGTCAGCGAAGCGAGACCGTAGACTGCTCTTTCTATTCACCTAGCCAGACTGTGCCTACAACCCCTAAACAACCGAGCTCGACTCGCGTGGAGACCGGGTTTATCTTCCGAAAGTTACTCAGAACCAGCCTATTGGAACAGATGCTCGGGCTGAGTGAGTAAAATAAACTCAATAGACCATACGTACAAAAGCCCCATAATAACAATCGTAAAGACGGATACGAAGATGGCAAGAGGGACGAAGCGTGCTGTTGATAGGAGGTTCAGCCACCACAGTGCAAGCAGCGACCTCGAAACTGAGACATACTTAGCTCCGAGGAAACGAGGACGAGCTGGAAATGGACCGCGAGGGCAAGGACTATGACCGACCATGCCACGATGATGACTTGAAACATTGTGAACCAAAGCCTCTTTGACAAGTCATAAGTTACTCATACCGAACGTAAAGGTCCTCAGAACGTTGAAAAGAAGGTGCATTTTCGGGAGACTAGCCTGAAAGCTACGTGCCCTGGTTGCGATCCTTGAGTAAATAGAGGCCTCCGTGTCGTGTCCCATCCTCATTAACAGAGCCACGCGTTGGGGGAGCGAGGGTTGGCTGTGGACCACGGGGAAACCTCGAGGCCTTTACTCGACCCTATATGTACCTCCTCTAAGGCAGGCTCGGGGAGAAAGCACCGCTGGCGTCCACATTCCCGTGAGAATTTTGCGATCACAACGCCTAATATGGTACAATACACGAGGCATGTAATAACTTTAGAAATGATCCCGCGACTCCATAATTAGATCACAAAAACGTTTCGTTTCGCAACTGGACACTCAACTCCTCGTACGACTGTAGGCACTCTGGATTCCGGAGCGTAGCTGGATTGACGCTGGCTAGCGACGCTCCATTGATAATCTGTCAACAAATACCTTAGTAAATATGGGGAAATCAGCGTCTACTGGCAAGTGGCAACACCTTCTTCACCGGAACCTCCACCCGTTTGCCGTTCAGCGTGTAGGGAATGTCGCCGACCTGGATAATCTATATGCAAAGAACTGTCTTCATCGAGCGGTTATCCTATGAATTGTGATAGACTCACCCTTTCTGGGACATGTCTGGCGCTCCTCTTCACCCTCACCTGCGTCCGGATGGCATTTTCCAGATCCTTGCTCAGACGCTCACCATCTCCAAGTTTAACAAACAGTATTACACGCTCGTCGGCGCCGTTCTGGATCGACTGGCCAACCGCCAGGGCGTCAAGCACAACGTGAGCCGGGGAGATGGACGGAAGCGACTCTGCAAAGTACTGCTCCAGGACATCATATATTTCACTTGAGCCAAAGCGCACTCCCCCAGGGTTACTTGAAGGGAATCTGCGTCAGTCCACCTGATTTATAAGGCTTCTGTGGACGTCCTCACAGCACGCCGTCGCTTCTACCAAGCATTATTAGTCCCCCACCATTTCCCGCTCGGGACTTTGATATAATAACATGATCACCATGATCTAAGTTGAGAAAGTCGTTAGATTTATTTACTGACAAACAAAGGCTAGACCCGACGCTCACACCAGACATTCTCAAAAGTCTCGAAATAAGACTGCTTGTAACGTTTATGCGCCGCCTCTACTGCTATATCATCTCCGAATCCCGGCAATGGCCAGAATCCAATTGGTTGGCAAGGGAATGGACACACGCAAACCAGCTCTCCTGCCTCTCCTGTGGGGACCGGCTTGCCATCGTGCGAAAATGCCTCGATGGACATGCCAAGCATACGACACTGAATCTCCCCACGAAATACCGGCAGTGCCGTGTTTTGCCCAGCAAACAGCGAGCATATGTCAGTTCCCCCTGTAATAAACATCAGACGATATGCTTATCGGAAAAATAATGGCGCGCCTGTGATGGAAGCCACGAGGACATTGGGATGTATGTGCTGGTACACAAAATCATACAAAGCTCCCGGCAGAGGGGAGCCCGTTGAATATATATGTTTGAGCGAGGACAAGTCGTGGTGTTCGCGGGGGCGATACACTCTCTGCATTTGTAAAAAGGATGAGGGCCCATATGACTGAACATAATCCCCTCCGACTCACCGAGAGGGAGTCAAGATACTTGGCAGAAGTACCAAAGACAGTGATCCCTAGATCATCCACTAACTGCCACAGGAACGACTTGTTATGAAGAGGCGAGCCATCGTACAGCACCAGTGTACAGCCAGAAGAAAGCCCAGAAATCAAATAATTATACATCATCCACCCGCAGCTAGTATAGTAGAAGAAAACATCGGAAGGGGATAGTTCTGAACATATTAGATGTTCCTGTGGAAATTCAACCGTTTACATTCTTAGACGGGTCGGAAAGGAGGGTAGCTTTCCTTATTGCTCTGGAGGAGCATGCCACCGGCCCTGTGAACGATGGGTTTCGGAAGACCAGTAGTTCCAGAGCTGAAGAGAATCCAAAGAGGCCAGTTGAAGCTTCCCCTCCGCCATAGAATCTCGCCAGAGGCATCCCTTCCAAGTTGGCGTTTGGCACCTTCATTGACAAAATCCTGATATGCTATCCAGTCGTTTTTCCATTGGGAACGATCACTCCTGTTATTTGATATGATGACTACTTTCGAGGGGAAAACAGAACGCGATCGGAGACCATCGAGGAGCGTCGACAATTTAGGGAGATGAGGGTGAACTTTAGCATTATACCTTATGGACCCGTGTGAATGAGTGTCATGAAACTAGTTGGATCAGCCTTACACTACTTCGTCCACGCTGAAGATTATTTTCGGTTGGACCTGTTGGAACCTACGTATGGTCGGTCCTGTCCCAGGGAGGGACGGTTCATGGCAGGGTCTCACCTTTCAAGTACACCGTCTGGACCAAAGTCAGCCGCAGCACTGATCTAGAACACATGATTCGAGAGGATTTCTCTGTGGTGAGATTTCAGGCACTTACCCAGACTCCGCCCACCGCCGCTGTGGCAAGGCAACAAGCGACGTTATCCTAAGGCGTGTAATGATGATTAGATTGTGGCGAACAGAAGAGACATGTACGGACAATGCAATTCGAAGAATAGGACGCGACACGGTCACCTGGCTGGATCGGAACGAGAAGGAGTGCCGAGACGAGGTGGGAAACAAGCTCATAGAGATCCCGGTAGGATATCTTCCGCCTGGGAGGGTCCGGACAGCCGGGCGTGGGTTCGGCTTGTATTTGAACTCAGGACATGAAAGGAGCCTGGGAGTGGCGACTTACTAATTGAGATGAGGGCGGTACGGGCGGAACGACAGCAGAGCATGTTCTCTGCCCAGTTGACTCTGGCAGCCGAAAACCAGACGGGGTTGTCGGCGGGCGTGGCATGGCGATCGACGACATGGGCGCCCTTGTCACCCACTACGCCGGTCTCATCCCAGACTGTGGACCAAAAGTCGGCGATGTTTTCGACTGACCAGCGATACAGATCCTCATAGGATGAGAGCGACAGACCGCACTTGGCGTTGACGCTATCACGGAAGCGGGATGTCCGAGTCCCATGCGGGCTGTGAGGGATCCACAGAGGCTTCTCGCCCGAATTGGCGGGGAGTGGGAGCGAGGACATGGAGGTCGGATCCGAGCTGCTGCCAGCAAGGAATTCCTTGGCAGGCTGGAGAGACAGCCTGAGAAAGAACTGCCAGTCTATCGGACGATAAGCACAGTGCGGCGTTGCCTGATATGGCGTGAGGCTCGCGTCCACAAGGGTTCATAGACGCCTGTGGACGCGGTTGGTAAAATGTACGAACGTGGTACTTACAGTGATTCGAGTTGCCACCGCCAAACTGCCAGCACCGGGCCAGCGCCCGGCTGCCTAACACCTGCATCCCTATAAAGCATCCTCACTGCCTCTGCCCAGTTCACTGTCGCCCCACCTCCCTCTATAAAAGCGCCACTCGTGCTGCACTCTGCCACAGCTGCTGGATGGATCGATTCTACGCCCCCACTTCCCCCGAGGCCCAGTCGTTCCATAGGATCAGGTAGCTGCCGTGGCGTTAGCTCTCATCCCCACTGACACTGGCTGCAGCACAGACTACTTCTGGGACTCCGAGCATGCCTCGCTCACCGAAACGTACGTCTGCGCCAGCGACAGTCGTAGGCTTTTCTCACACTTGTGCCGTCCACAGCCTCATGGGTCTCTACGCCTCATACGCGGCCCTCAGTCGCTATGACAGTGGCCAGGACCTGTATATCCCCCCGAGAAACCAGGGCGAGCTGTTCAGCACCCTGCGCAGCTATTCGTTTGATGCCATCCACAATCTGATCGCACAGTCGAGATCGGCGATGCAGCCGGGTGGGTACCGTCGTGTAAGTGTGCGCCAGTCTGTCTCTGTGTGCAGCTGAGAATCGCGACCTCCAGGCGTGCGAGATTGCTTCGAAATCAATCCTTTCTGTTCTCGCTGTCAAAGATCACACCGCCCATCTCCTTGAGCTTCACCAACGCCCCCGTCCCGAAGATGCCTCCCTGCAATGCCCCGTCGCCTCGCCCCCGCGCCCGCTGCGGGCATAGACCTGATACTTCGCTGGGTTCAGTAATCATTATTTGCACGTCGTCCTGTCCGCAACTCTGTTCCTTCTCGGCTCGTTTTGTAGTTCTGTTATTACAACCGCTTGTAGCTCCTGTACCGCCATTATACATAATGTTTGCCCAGTACCCCATTGGGTGTGCCTGACCCCACCCAACACGCGAATCAGTGCGAATATAGTACTGCCTGTCTTCCTATTTGGTGGACGAACGTGCCCACCCCCGGACATTTCCCCGCCTCTTCTGACCTGAGCCACATCCTGTGTGATTCGCTCAGAGGCTTGGCGCCGCTTTCCCAGCCATGTTGTTACTCAAGTTTTTCATCTTGGCCGTATGCCAAGTTGCCCACACGCATGTCGCCCAGGTTCCTTTCACTACCCAAGCCGAGCCTTCGCAAGGTATGCTCGTTTCCGCACTCAAGCATTCCAAGCTCATCCAAGCCACACAGCACACGCCCCACTCCACGGCCGATTTCTGCATATCACTGATATCCACCCAGATGAGCACTACCGCGCAGATGCGTCCGTGTCGTCTTCATGCCATCGGAGGAAGCCAAGGCGAGAGAAGACGAGGTCGGGCTACTGGGGCGCGCCCTATACCGACTGCGATTCGTCACTCAGGCTTATGAATCTCACATTCGATTACCTCGAGGACAACTGGGCAGACAAGATTGACTTCGTCATATGTGAGCACTGCAATCACTGGTGATGCGATCATAGTATTCATAGGCTTGTTGTAAACGTATTAGGGACAGGGGACAGTGCACGGTATGTATATCTGCGGCGATCTCAGATTTTCGGAGCGCAATTTCACACAAGATAAGGCACGACGGAGACCGGCAGCTGCCTCGTACGCCGGTCGAGATATACAGGATGAACAGGGCGGTGGCGGCGAGAATGGAGGAAATATTTACCAAACGGAATATTCCTGTTGTTCCGAACTTGGGTACGTGATCTGTGATTGCGTCGGGATTCCTTGAATAATCTCATGCAGGCAACAATGATATTTGGCGTAAGCTGCCACGCCAGTTTTTTTAAAAACATCCTTTTGACACTATTGCAGCCCACGTAATAAGCTCATTAAGTTCTTGCTTTCTTTCAGGACGCTCATATTAACATGCAGAATATTTTGGAGCCCGGTCCCAATAGGATCACGAATGAATATGCTGACATCTGGCAGCCCTTTATACCCTTCTCCTCATATCAAGTCTTCCAGCGCGGCGCATATTTCTCGATGGAACTAATTCCAAATCAAGTAGCGGCAATCAGCCTTAACACAATGTATTTCTATGACTCCAACAAGGGTGAGTTACTTGTTTCAGAGTCAAACTATGAGACAATGGTTGGGATATTGCCAGCGGTCGGCGGATGCGAATATAAAGACCCCACCGACCCTGGAACTTTGCAGTTCGATTGGCTGGATGTGCAGCTGGGATTATTCCGTGATCGGAAGATGCAGGCAAGCCAATAACCTGATTAGCTTTGCGTTTCTTGACAAGTTTCCGAAGGTTTGGTTAGCAGGTCATGTACCGCCCACGCCTGGCAACTTCTTCCCTGAATGTGTGAGTGCTACGCGTCATGTGAAGTACCGTCTGAGCCGGATGGCAGTTCCGGCGATACGTCGAACTCTCTTTGCGATTCCAGGACACGATTTTGGGTCATCTGTATGGGGTATGTAGACGTACGCAATGGATGATGAGCCAACCTTATTTTTTTTATTTTTTATTTATTTTAGCACATGAATGTGGACTTTGTAGGCTCTAGTGGTCCTGGCTTGGTGCCGATCTAACAGACTCACCACTAGTTCTTCTTCCTGGACGCTGAAGATCTCTTGCTGCATCCAGATCAGGCGAGCGTCCAGAAAAAGAAGCGTTACAAGTTGCACAAGACACTTCGTAAAGATTTCAAGGATATGCCCAAGAAGTCGAAGATCGACCTTGACGAATGGGCTGTTGTGAATGTGTCACCGAGCGTGGTGGCCAACCCATACTTGCCGTCTCTGCGAGTGTTTTCGTACAATGTGACGAGCTACAATGCAGGCGCAGAAGAGGCATACGAAGGTGATACGGACGTGGACGAGTTGAAACGCAACCATGGCCATCGGCACGGTGGCAAGGCGAAGAACTGCAAGAAGAAGAAGAACCGGGACCGCTGGGAATGTCGGAGCCCGCAGAAAAAGTGGCATTCAGACAAGCACGCGCCGTCGCGCACAAACCGGTTATGGACCCCGCTGGGGTATTCACAGGTAAATGCATATTCTTGCTGACGTGCCCCTGGTGACGAGGAGGGCATGCAGTTCTATATGCCAGCGCTTGGCACGGCCGATGAGAGCAGCCCTCCGACGTGGGAACTGGAGTATGTGACGTACGAGCCCTCAGCACTGCATCCGCCCTTGGTCGGAACGGCCGCAGAAATTGCGCAGTTTGCGTATCCCATACCTCCTGAGCTGCTGCCCAGTGAACTGGGGAACGCCACCGTTGCGAGCAAGTCGAAACTAACACCGTATGGGATGGATGATCTGACGATTGGATCGTGGGTGAAGCTGGCGCGGAAGCTGGCCAAGAAAAAGAAGCTGTGGAGGCGATTTAAGGAGTATATGTACCTGGGAGGATGAGCGTAATATTTCCGGGATCATACAATGATCATCAGCAAGCTGCCGGATTGATCGCAAGTGAGCTAGGAGCGCTGTGGTGTGAGATGATGCGGCGCTGAGCCGTGTGTTGACGCGGGATTCGTTCGCTGCGCACCGCAACGCGGCAGCGCCAGAGTACAGTATCAGAGCCAGCCTTATGGGTGTACCAAAAGTGCGATCAGGATCAGGATTCCTCATAAGCCTTACTTATACACTTGGCCGAGTCCAATTGTTGACGAGTGTTTGTCTTGTACGACTAGCAATACTAACTCCTCACCATCACATTCTTGCTGCTCACCATCACGTTCCCCTTGTCTCGTCGTTCTACCCGTCTACCTCACTTGAATAATTTGCTCTCCTCGTAGCTGTGTCCCAATCGGATCGCCGGCAGTCGTCAAGGCAGCCATCCGTGCACCCGGATCCACATCGAAGTACTGCCTTCCCGTTTAAACTCGTCTCCTCCTCTCAAGGGGGCCTCGAGCCAGAGCCAGTTTCTGCGCTCCTCTTCGCGTATCTCCCCTCTCTCTTTCCTCTTTATTTTCTTTCTTTCCTTTTTTTGGGCGGTCTAATCGTCAGCGAGCCTATACCGCCGTCCCTTTCTTTCTACGGCTGGACCGTTTTTTCCTCCTTGTCTCACCAAAAAGTGTCTCGTTATCTCACATATCCACAATGGCTTCCGTCAAGTCTGGGATCCCTATCATGGATCCAATCAGCTACATGCCTGCAGATGCACACTCTAGGTCTGCGTCAGTGTCGTCCAACTCGTCTGGTCCAAACAACTCTCGTCCACCGTCCGCACACTCACAAGGTCTGTGTTTTGGTGGCTGTGTCTTCATCATACCCTCGGCCATTCTGACCGTTCGATCTTCTAGGTGAGGATCTTTATCATCGCTCCCCCTTTGGCGTGCTCGCAAGTACGTCCGGATATATTCCCACCCACACCCGTCATTCTTCCACTGCTTCGCAGTCATCGACTTATTCCTTAGCATCTACTGGAATCACGTCCCCTGCTGATTCTCCTCCAGGCGGGAATCATTCCACCGCCCCAAACGGTGTCGGCAACAGTCTCAACGTAGCCATGAAGAACCAGATGGCTATTCGAAATGCTCACATGCGTCACGCTGCTCGCGCTGCTGCTTCTCCTTATCCCCGTGACGCCCACTCACATTCGGGCTCGGAGGCCGAGCAAGACGAGTTGGCAATGTACCTCTCGAATCCTTCCGGCGATTACTCTGGCATGTATATGGGTTCTCACATGGGACATCATATGCACCACCCTCAGGATGCCGCAGCAGCAGCAGCCTCCTTCGGCAGGATGACATTGGGTACAGACTTGACATTAGAGCATCTCGCGACTAATGTCAGGGCGGCCACTACTACCAGCGCTTCAGATCGTGCGAAGCAAATTTTCGTCCAGGCCTGGTGAGTGATGAGTTTCCAGTACAAGGGCCTGGCTTTGATGATTGACGCGATCCCATCAAGGTTAAGCGCCAATTATGCCACATATCCAGATGGTAATGTACCGCGGCAAGGGCTCTATTTCTCATACCGCCGAGTTTGTGAACAGTATCAGATCCCTCACATCAACACTGCTACTCTGGGTAAGGCTATCAGGCTGTGTTTTCCCACAATCAAAACCCGTCGATTAGGGGTACGTGGCAATAGCAAGTATCATTGTCAGTATCTGTCTCAACTAGGCCTCCGATTTGCATTCTGAGATTTTCCCTAGATTGTGGTATCCGTCCGGCAACTTCAACCGAGGCAGAATGGCTTCAGGATTACATACGCCGATCAAACAATCATGCCGGCCTTCCTGCAGCGACACTGCCTGTACGTACCTCTCAGGGCGGACAGATCAATCAAGGTTATAATCGTGAAGGTTCTCGGTCTGACCCGGAGGACGAGGAAGACGATGGCTCAGAAGGTGCTTCCTCAAACGGACACGGGAAGAACGTCCCATCTAACGCCAAGGGAAACTTGACCCTCCCGGTCAAGAGTCCGACGCTGTATTCCATGGACATAAGTGACAAGACTCCCACTACGATTTCTTTACAGCATCAAGTGGCGGCAAGGCCTACGCCGGACAGCGGTTTCACTCAGACTCCAGCACAGATTCGTCGACGTAGTCAGGGTCCCCCTTCGGCGACCAGTCAGGGGCCTTCGTTTCCACTCCCGGGGTCCGGGCCGCCCACGCAGCCGTCTCCGCCGACAGTTGGAAGCAATCAGAATGGTGCTTCGATTCCATTCAACTCCGCTCCTCACCAACCGGTGTCTGTGCATGTCCTGCCCAACTTTCCGAACATTGAGGATGCGCTGGGCGCCAACTCCTCGTCGCCACAGGGTCTCATCGCGCGAG
This sequence comes from Gautieria morchelliformis, assembly GCA_015179125.1. NCBI lineage: Eukaryota > Fungi > Basidiomycota > Agaricomycetes > Gomphales > Gomphaceae > Gautieria > Gautieria morchelliformis. The sequence goes on along the minus strand of WHVA01000502.1, from coordinate 50,958 downwards.
AGGTCTGGCGCTGGTTTGAGGACCATTTGGACTCCTTATTGGAAAGTGTCAGATCGTTTCGATTTGACCAATTTGAGATGCATTTGAGAACTTTCTGGGCTAATTTAACTGGGGACCACCGAGAGGTTGTCCATGCGCCGGCCGTGGCGGGTCTCATGGCTCGGGCGGATGCGATTGTGTATGACGTGAGTATGGCAATGCCGCACATTTGCACACATTCTCAAATTACCTTCAGGAGATCCTCGAAACGCTGCGGTCTCAAATACTGGCACCCATTCCCGCGCACTCACTGACCAGCCTCCGCCAGCTGGCAGATAAAATGGAGAAGATACTTCTTTTAGCCCTGGAAAATTATGGACCCACCTTCGTGGAACCAAAAGTTGAATTGGGCGCGCGATTTGGGCACCTCGTCCGTGAGTGATCTGCGAACCTCATTCTTCCCATGCTTACAACGTTGGCCCTTAATTTTAGTACGTTTCCTTGATATTTTTCAGGTAACGCAAGCTCTTACTACGGTACTGAGCAACCATAAGCAGCTCGCCGATATGCGACGTTCATGGAGCAACGTAGACTTTGAGTCTGTGCGCAATCAGGCGGCACTAGTATGTAATTGTCGGCACGAAGACCTCGTGCAGCTGTTGGAAGTCGACTTTGTCAAAATGATGGATACGCTCCCAACTACAAACGAGCCTGTGCGCACCGTTATGGCATGGGCGGATGACTGCTGCGACCGTCTGATGGGGCAGCGTAACAACAATGTTAATGGCGCGGAAGACCGGGGAACAATGAGTTCTCGAAGCGTATTAATCCGATGGGGCTACGTGACCAGCCAAATAATGCGAGATCTAGTGCGTCGTTTTGTAGTTCCTTCAATATCTATCGAATTAACCCTTGTTTCCAGACTATCCGGAGCGACCCCGCTTTCGGAGCTTTTCAAATACTGAAACTTTTCCTTGAGTAAGTATCCGACTGCCATACTGTAGACGCGCCCCTGATTAGCTGTCTACGTAGCGATTGGATCTCTTTGAACGTTCTCCGCAGCGTAGCTCTTTCGACAAACTCTGTCCAGGCCTCCGTCGAGCCTGTAGTCCAGCAGGCCTTCTTTACATTATCACCGATGGCTGGTCAAGAATCATTTCCCCAGAACCTTGATCGGCCTTCGCAGATGAGCCATACGCCTACCACATCGAGTATGCTTGCAGCTCTCAACGACCCCTTCCCTACCAGCTCGTTGGACCCTGCTGCCACATCGTTCAATCCATCGTCCTACAACAACCCAATGTCATATATGGATGCCACCCCCTCTCATAACGACACTCTTGCGCCACCCTCCCAGCAGTCCATGTCTTTTGGTGAATTCGTCCCAGGATCAGACAACTCGTTTGATGTTCCTGGATTCCCCCAGGATCTTCCCGGCATGGCCTCCTCTACTACACCAGCCTCTCAAAGTGAACGCGACGTAGTGGAGGAGTCCGTGAAAGAAGAAGGCGTCTAAGAAATCAAGACGTGCCTTTTTATATTCGAATTCGACGTCTGGATTGATATTTTTCCATTTTCGCTCTTGTTTCGCTATCGCTTTCGCTATCCCTCGTCAGTATATCAATCAAGCCATCCCGACCGTGTAGTGTATTCCAGCCTCAGTCTCGCGTTTTCGGTTCTTTATTGCCGCTGTGTCCGCGTCTTCTAGTAACTTCACCTTCCTGCCTAGCATATAATTAGACACACACTTCGGCCCCAGCCTGTCATTACTTCCACGATTGTTTTATCACCTCCCTCATCTTAGTCAAATAAGACGTTTGCTGTCAAACACGTGTGCAATTGGGAAATCCAGTGTTTAAACAATAACTATGCAAATAAGCAAGGCCTCCTCCAGGACATCCGTTTTCAGACCTCGGCCGTCTCAACTTCCGCATCTAACCTTTCTTTGTTCTTCTCATCATCCAGCTTATGATCCTCGGCAACTTCGCTAGCCACCACATCTGACCCTTCGTCGCCGTTAGAATTAGGTGTCGCTTCCGATGGTTTTTCAGCCCTGCCGTTGGGCGGCGTCGCAGAAACAGGCGGGTCTGCTTTGGCTCCCTTAGTCAAGCGCTTGACTTGCAATTCCGCCTTGGCAATGTTTTCTGCGGTGACTCTTTCTTGATTGGCTAGCAAGATATTGATCTTAGGGCAGATGGCATGAATAAACGACGACATTACTCACCGTCGAACCAAGCCTTTTTGGTCTTTAAATCCTCGATAGCACGTGGGAGATCAGATGAAGAGGCAGGAGGAGGTATAGAAAGTTCCAGGAGAGCAGAGAGAGTTGCCAATGGGATATTCAATGTCGTGCTGGAGGAACTCGCTGGACTGCTTGTAGGAGTTCCGGGCTTGCTTCCTTTTTTACCTTTGCCTTTTCCACCGACAAAGTAATTCTCTTCATTGTCCCCCTTTTTCTTCCGGGGAACCAATCCTTTCCCAAGTTCTTGCTCCACCTGCCGTAGCTCGAGCTTGGGTACGCCAGCAACATTTAGCTTAGACGTCGACAGTGATGTGGGGGCAGGAATGGCCGTTGAGCCGCCAGCTACTTTTGCCGTGAAGTAGTCGATAAGAGTTTGGCAATCTTCGATCTTCGCTTGAAATGCGGGAAGTTTAGCCTCTTCTAAGAGCTGTTCGACGATCTCTTTCCGCTTCTCTTCCTCCTCAGCAGCACGCTGGGCTTTCTGTCTTTCCGCCCTTCTCGCACGCTCTTCATTGACCTTTTGCCAGTATCGATCGATCGCTTCACGGTATTGTTGAGCAGACTCCCGCTTTCGAGCGAAAAGAGCGTCTAGTTCCACTGACAGAGCAGTTCTCTCATCGAACAGCTTGTTCCGGTCTGCAAAAGCCTCGTCACTGCTCTTTTTAAGTTGATCAAGCTCGTTCCGAATGGTGTCGTAACGTTCGGACAAGGCTTTGGCTTCAGGATCATCAAGCTGTTTTCGAAGTGCCTCCGTCCGGGAGCGGTCGGCTTCGATTGCCTCTTGATCTGCTTGGAAACTTTCGACCGTTCGGCGAGAGCGCTTCAACGAACTAATCTCTTGCAGGGCACGCTTCTCATCGCCAAGCTTCAGGCTACCGGATTCGACCTGCTTTTCCAAATGCCTGCAAACATGCCAGTAAATGGAAATTATTACGTGGACGAGAACAATTCGCTGCGTACTTTATCTGATTGTCAACATCTGCGACAGTTTTATACGGAGCCTTCGCTTTCGCCGCCTGGAGATCCTTGACCTACGCGCCGGAAAGTGTCATAATGTGAGACTGCCAGGAAGAGAAAATATGTTACCTTCTTCTGAATACCATCCTGAATAGACTTCATTTGCTCCAAGAGTTTGACGCGAGATGTCTTACTCGACGACTGCTGCCCACGCAAAGTGTCCAGTTCCGCACGAAGAGCTGCACGTCGATCATTACCAGGTCCATTCTTGGTTGTCAAAGATATTTTTTCTTTGACTGCAGACTACAGGAATCTCTCTGGTAAGAACTCTCCCAGGCTATGTGGAGTGAGGTGCCATACCAGTTTAACCTGCAGAGCATCAATCTCGGCTTTGATTGTGTCTTGTTCTGCATGATAGACTTGCTGGTCAGGCTTGCCGGAGCCTGTTGTATGTTTGCCATCCGCCTCCTCCTGTCCTGTGGCGGCTGGAGCTGCTTTCGATGGCGTGGGTGGCGGCGACTTGTCACCTTTGCCATTCACATCGCCAGCGGGCTTTGGCGTTTTCTTCGCTTTTGGAGGCATTAAGGATACGGGTATGCACAGAGCGGTGGTAACGACCGAACCCGGTTGGAGAAAAGGGAGCAAAGCTCTGTGGAATTGTGGAGATGCGACGTGGCTAAAAGACGCCTTTGATTGCTTCCGTGCCATTCAAAATTTGCCGGTAAACTGATATACTAAGTATATAGCCCTAAGTACTGTATTACACCGTTTATATCAAGATCTTTTCATCCAGCGCCTGCACCTCCTGCATGCACTCGTCGTATAATTCTTGATAGTCCTCTTCTTTGTCCTCCACCTGACCCTCAACAACCTTTGACTTGCGCTTCATGCTTGGGCATATCATAACACAACTCGTTGGTCGTTTCGTTGAGCTTGCGTGGCCGAGCTCTTCTTTTGAAGTTACGAAGATGTATGGGATGGATGCGTCCTCACTTAACACAGGGAGATGCGAAATGATGTCAATGGGGCTGATGTCGGCAGCGAGAACCAGTAACCTGTTGAGTGTCAGTGTGATAAGCTACATGGCCTGTCCAGAGCGACAAACCCTTTGTCGCCTTTGCGAATGCCCTTTACAATTTCCTTGACACCTCGTTTTACCTGCCGTCGTTTTGAAGCTAAATTTAATAGGTAAGGATTACATTCCCAATGTATGAGCGAGGGAGGTGATGTTACAGACCCTTCTTGATGGTTTTGTGCAGCTTTTTTACAAGCTTTTTCTGAGCGAGTGGATGTGCGATGGGAGACAAGTCTTCTACTGGAATAATGATTTCACTCTTATCTTTCTTAGACTTCTTCTCTTTCTTCTCCTAGAGGGAGCATCAGCAGTGGAGTATCGTGATCATGAAGCACTCACTGGAGAAGTCAGTGACCCGTCTGCCATTTCCACATCCTCAGCAACCTTCATGGGAGATTCCTGGCCTTGCCCTGGATCTTGAACTTCGCTCTTCCTCGCCTTCCTCTTCTCCTTCTCAGACTTGTCCTTAGGCATCGAGGGTGGTGGTCAAACAATGTGCATATCTGTTTATTACGTAATCCTGGCGCGCCTTCGCCAAGCGCCCACATACCAGGATGAGGAGCGCTCCAGCTCTGGAGGCTCCAAGGAAGTCCACCAGTCTGTTGTGGCGACGACCTGAACTGCACGAGCAGGGCGACGAGGACGAGGGCAAGAAAAGCCAAGCCAAGCGACCGCGAGAGGGGCAGCAGATGAAACCGTCCAACGTGTTTTCCCTCCCTCTCACCGCATACAAGCGCAAGGATGATCTGAAGGGCGTTGCAGCTGCCCTTGGGCTCTCTGAGACTGGAACCATTCCTCAGCTCTCCGCCCGCATCAAGAAACACCTGGAGGACAACCCCGCGGTAGCCAGCAGTTACCGATTCAGTGGCTTATCTCGGTCACGGCGGGGAGGCAAGCGAGGACACTCGGGCTCTGGTGCTGCCTCTGCATCCGGCCCCGCAGCTCAGCCCAGCGTAGGACCAGACATACAAACTATGAACGACGTTGGTGGTTGCATGAATGAAGTAATTGTCTACAACAACTACAAAGCAAGTAAGCTCAACTCGCTGGATACCGAAACGTCCCAGGTTCAAGAAAATAATACATACAGCATCACATGACATTGTGAGTTTGCTGTAACAAGTGATGATACACGTGTCAAATAAAAGCTAGTACATACACCGTTTACCTGTCTTGCCCCGGGTAGTCGTCGTCCACTATATCATCTCTCAAGCCGTCATCAGCATTCCCGTTTTCGTCAGATGACAGTTGCCCATGGCGTCCGTTCATGTCCCTAAGAATGGAATGCTGCCGGTGAAGACGGCTCCCAGACTCGTCCAAGGGGTAGTCGGAACTCGAGCTGTCACTGCTCCAAGTGCCGTCGTCCGGTAGCCGACTTTGAACGCTGGCATCACTCATGCGGAAGTTGGAAAATGCGGATGGGAGAGAGGCAAACGATTTTCTTTGGAGGCGAGTAAAGAAACTGGGTGACTGTGGTGGAGCGGTTGGTGGTGATGGCGATGGCGACCGGGTGGAACTTGGGTTGGAGCCTGAGACAGCGACTCGAGGGCCGCACGTAGCACCCGCATCCTGGGATTGCGCAGCACCTGATTCTAAAAGTGTAGTTGCCCATCTCTGTCGACCTTCAATGGAGGCGAGCGGATCATTTGATTTAGAGGAATGATCAGAAGTTGGTGTAGATGATGGCCTTATAGACGGGGGAGTAGCAGGGATATGATGATGGGGGCGCTTGAAGAATCGAGGAGAGCCTTTGGAGAATGCAGCCTCGGCATCTGATTCGATTGCGAGCTGCGGAGGAAAAGGTATGCCAGCCCGTAAATGTCCCTGATTCAAAGGAGGCGTGAATTCGGAGAGTTTGACCTGTCGCTGTGCCACAGAATCCTGTACAGGTCGACCCCTTGAATGTGAATTTGCGGGCCGAAACCTTTGCCGGCCTTGTATAATCTCACGTTCCAGCTTGAACCGATTTTCTACGATGTGCAACTGCGAATACTCATGAGCAGTATCGACGGCACAGTAGAAAGAGTCCTGCCTTAGGCCACGTCACCCTCTGCCCGATTTTCATCATCTCTTCAAGTTCCTTACGATCGGGATCGCTGAGAATACGAAACCAATCGGCGACCTTTGTTCTTGGCCATATCCTATTACGGCACGTTTAAAATATAACTAGATATATGTCTTTGCACGCACGTTACGGCCCCATCGAAACGCTGAAGGAAGACGCTTGACCAATCTTGGCCCAAGAGATTCGGTAGCAACTCAAGCTCCCTCATTAGCTTTATGTTCTTCGTTAATTCAAGCTTAAGCCACTGCTCTGCAGCAGAGAGAATAAACCCTCCTCGCCACCCTGTCTCAACAAATATTAACATGTCGAGCAAAGTAAGCATTCCCACACCAACCTTTCCCCTTTCTATGGGCGACTGGTTTTCCTGCTGTTCCTCGAGGGCCAAAATGCCTAGGAAAGATCGCATGTTAATAAACGAATTGACCGGGGGGGACTGTGTGTCACCATAGATGGACCTAAAAGTTCACTGAGCCGGCAATCCGTGCGAGTGATAGGTCTCTATACTCACGTGAGGATTAACCTGACTGACAATTGGGTTGTTCACTATCAAACGTAATGCTCCAATGAGCAGTTAGTCGAACAGAGGTAATCAGGACGAACCATTGAAGAGAAGATTGAGCGATTGTATTGGTATATCGACTCTGCAAGCTGTCTGGGGTGTGGCTCAGGGAAGGATATGTCATAATCGTACCTCAAACTTCCATCCCGGAAACGCGTTCCCCAATTCCACGGAATCAACCTCCCAGTTTTGTCTTTTTGCATCAAGACGACTGGATTCAATATCCCAGGCACGGCTGCAGACGCAATCAAAGCTGACCAGATCACCTTGAGAAAAACAAGAGATCAGATATGATGTTCGGGATTGGAGGCTGGTGAGACCCTACACAATCTGGGGCTGTGAGATAATTGAGGAGTTTGGTGGGACTATGACGGTCGAAAGGGATGACCGAGATGTTGAGGACTCTGCCAGTAAGCTGGTACGCTTCACGGAACGTAAGAGAGCCTCGCGTGAAGAATGCTGCCTGTATGATACAAGCATATCAAAACTAGGTGGTAATTCATACAAAACCAAGTTGCTACTTTTCTTGCCCATTGGACAGTGTCAAACCTAGCCCCGGTTTTTAAAAATCGCCGAAACCTAGTGCCATATTTGGGATAAATATTATTCCACACGGAAAGAGTGTATCCCACCAGATGCTAAAGGGATCTTCACACGCCGTACTGAAACAGTAATGAGAGTACATCCTGAGCTGAACGAGGAGACATACATGTTGTCAGCAAGCCTTGGGTCAAGCAGTAACCTGAGTTCCTCGTCCGAGCGAGTGCACGTTAAAGCAGCAATCAGGCCCCCCGCAGAAGTGCCCGCGATCACTCGAGGCACAAGGTTGGCATCCAGCAATGCCCTTACGACTCCAACGTGGTCTTGGGGGTTAGCGTATCTAACGTGGTGTCACTGACAAGCAGATAATTTGGTACTTACAGTAGCCAAAAGATGCGCCTCCAGACAAACAAAGGGCAGAAGAACCTAGATTCCTATTGGCACTTCGGAAAAATCGTCGCTTTTCTTCTTGTTGAAGTTTAGAAGTTTCTCGAACATATCTTAAAGCGGATACAACTTCCGTGATATATGCTGTACGTCCGTTAATAGGCGTGTCAGTATACAAGCCGGAAAAAGAGGAAGCGGTCAAGCACCGGACCTTCGATACAGTTCTTGGTTCCAAAATGGGTCTGGAGATATCTGAGTAAGATAAATAGAGCACAATGTTAAATCACACCTCGCTGTACAATCTAGAGCTCTCTGTTCCAGCAAAGTTGGCTCGTATGCATGTCTCCAAAACTCCCAGGACACCTCGTGCATCATCTTTCTCTCGCAGGCTCCGTAGAGACCGTCGGACCTTATGCACGAGGGCCCAATCATAATAAGGATCCCTGTCTTCCTGAAAATATAGAGATCATTAGCACGGAACAAACCATACCATTGCACTACCACACCCGCTTCCATTGATCAAATCCAAGAAATTCATCCATAGTCTGTGCGGCATCCTTCCACTCTTCATAAGTCCTGGCTCCTCGTAGTCGCTTACGTAGTAGGCCTTTTCTACCACGCCCTGAACGCATATTAGATGTAAATTGAGGTGATGTTGAGGAACACACATGCGAACATCCATTCTACAGCGTTAACGATCTGTCGGACAAACACGTAGAGTCCGAAAATAACAAATATAAAAGTGAAGAGTATTATCTGGGCTAAGGTGAATATATCTTTAATGCTGGAGTACGCAAACATTACCAGTAACGGCCATCGAATAATGTGAAACATGCAATCTTGTTTCCTCTTTGGAGCCTTATTCCCCCGTCGACGCCTGAAGATATTAAGCTTGGATAGCAACATTATATTTGGCAGGCAGACGCACGGCAAAGTGACATTGATGGGTGCGAAGTCGGAGAGTGCAGACACTTTCCGGATCCGCGTTCGGGGAATGCTCATATGAGACGTGGAGGCTGAATCGATATCTAGGTCAGCATCTTGATCTTCGCCGCTCAGCGCAGCACGGAAGGCGTGGATATGTCTGAGGAAAGTAGAAAGGTCAAATGGTGTGTCTACGGCCGCTAAGTCCCAGGATTTGCTGGTATGACGTACTCTTCATTCACATAGTCGATATTGAGTAAATCCTGTGTTGTTGGATGGGTCATGTATGAACAAAGAGAAAAGTGAGGTGAGGAGTGAAGCCAAGGCTGAGTATATAGGCCTTAAGACGCGTGACATCACTTCGGTACTTACGCCCAATTAGGCGTGACAACCTGCGCAATGTCTTCAAGCTCGCCATCCGCCCCAACGCGCGAAGAGCTTCTTGCTGCATCCCAACGCCGACTCCAGGCAAGAGTGTCTACAGAAGATGAAGCATCTGCGCTCAGATTCGAGCGGGAACGGGATACTCGTCAAATGTTCAGGAGACTCTTAGATCCAGGTATCCTGAGAGGGGTAGAAAAGAAGACAGCGATGTCCTCGCTAAAGGTATGTGCAGTTTTCCCCGTGACTAAATCGTATGCGGTGCTGATCTCACACATCTCACTGACCACAGACACTGCTTACTATTTCGGAGAATTTACTCAGCCAGCCACACAATGAGAAATTCAAGCAGTTCAAACCTACAAACCCACTCATAAAGAAAACACTGGTTGACGTAAAGGTTTGACGGGTATCTTTATGGTAGAGCTACCTGCGCTCACCGTTGCCTAGGGTGCCTTGGAATATGCTGTGGCGGTAAGCAAACTTTTCTACCAAGCCCTTCACAATGGTATGACACCTATGTCTACGGAAATTCAGATGGGGTTCAGAGCCGAGGTACATATGTATTCTTAGCTGCGTTTCTCGACAACCCTAATATCAACTTTCAGGTTCAGAATTTCCAGCCCTACTACGTTTTCAATGACCGCAAGACTGCAGAGCTTCGCATAGGAGCTTCAGTACTCAGGGAAGCCTTAGATCGTCAGGCGGAAAGGGAAGAACGAACTGTCAGGGCCAAACAGTCAGAACAAGACAGTGCAGAACTACAGGCCAAACAGGTCGACGTTCAGACAATTCATCGTCTTCATGTCACTGACCGCCTCGTTCAAGGTGAAGCTTGCGTTCGAGGATGATCGCAAGCGAAAAGCGCTTCAGGACAAATTAGACAGAGAACGTAGGATAGCTCGAGAAATTGCCGCTGCTCAGCTAGCTGCCGCAGGGCCCTCTTCGCCCTCGACCTCTCCTAATCTTATGCCAGGTGATGGTGTCCCCCTGCAAGGGGGGCGGGCTCTTTTGAGTCCCCCGCCATACCAAGATGAAGAATATGACTCTGACTGAATTCTGATCATATGAGGGCACACGGCCGTTTCAAAGTTTCTTGTCTTCATTTGACTGTATTGTCATCATGTGGGCTGTCATTGGCCATGCAAGTGTAGGGTCAACGTGTATAAAATAACACAACTTTTATATGAAAGCATCATAAAACAATAGCGACAACAGTGGCAAATACTAAGCAAATAGTGGGTTATCATTCCTCTGGTCGTGTAAAACGAAAGAGTGCCATGGGATTGCGCTAGCCAGTAAGTTTCGTTTTCATCGATTCGATGTTAAGGAACCATCGCCAGGAACATTAGGAACCTTAGAAGCTTGATCTGTCCGGTCATAAGATTCAGAGGCTTACTTCATAAGACATTGACTCACTAGACGTGAACATCTTCGCTCTTTCCAACACAGTGCTCTGTCGATTAGTTTTAACATGATTTGCTTCTCCTGACATTGAGTTCGAGCGATTGGGTCCTCGGGGGTCTCTAGCGTCGTCTGATGCTGCACGCGGCGCTCCATGGGAGTTCATCGATCGGACTCGACTTAGCACAGACTCTCGATTTAACACAGACTTGGTGTCCGCCGGAGAAGACGGTAGACCATATACAGAAGGCGCCCTTCTACGGCCTACTAGCGGTGCTACCTTTTCCGACGAAGGAGCCGGATCAGTAGGGTTTGACATATCTTGGAGGGAAGAACTTGTTATTGTGGATGCAGAAGGCCTGAGGGAACTAGTATTAGCCATCTCATTTGTTTGCGACTCGAAGGATGCAGCCAACTCGGGGTGTGCACGCTCGTGCGCAGGATGGGGGACTGGTGCCGAAAGACGGCTACTGACAGTCCCCGACCTACCGCGCTGGCGAGGAGGAACAGGAGTCGGAACAGGAGAAGAGCGCGCTGGAAGTTCAGGAACAAAATCTTCCAAGTTCTGTGGATCTTCCTGCGACAGATTACCGAAGACCAACAGGTGCAGATCGTGGTGAGTCCGTCTAGGTTTCTTCCTAGGTGCATAACTGTGCTGCGGTCCTATGGGTAACGCAGGCAGGCTTGTAATCCCAAAGACCGCCAAATGAAGGTCCAGATGTGTCCGTCTGGACTTTCCGTGAGCAGAACGGTTGACTGACGATACTGCAGTGGTTATGGATGCCTTTGAGGGTAGCGGTGGTCCGATTTCCCGTAGCACCGGAGAGCGAGATGATCTGCGTTGAGTGTCTGGTGGTTCTCCAGATGTAAGGGATGTCCTCGAGGCACGTGGATGGCGAGTGGGGCCTGGTGTCGATGCACGTTTCCGAGAGCTAGCTGGACGAAGTGGTAAATCCTCATCGGTTATAGTCAGTGGTGTCTGAGGGTAGACAACAAGGTGAGGATAGACAGGCTCATAAGGTTCAACGGCAGGATACGCAGAAGTGATATTTACGGAGAGCGTGGGCATCAAAAGCGTCTCTTTTGTGGATCTGATAGGTGGATAAATCTCAAATGTCGGGAAACCTGGGGAGGCTGGATCTAGTAAAGGGCATGGTGAGCGAAAGATGCAAAAATATGAGGATGACTTACATAGGTTGAAGTTGGGATATCCAGAGTAGGCTGGTAATCGAGTGGATACGGATTCAATTGAAGCCGTTTCTTCAAGGGATGTGTTGACTGAACGACACGGGCCGTATATTTCTGCGACATTAAAAGGATACACAGAGGGGTAGATAGTCAGGAAAGGATAGCCTGCACTTGGCAAGCCAACAGGTTGCGATCTGTTGCTTCCCACTCTTTCTGACGATGGATCTGACGGATACAAGCCTGTAAAATCTGGATACTCAGGAAGCAGCTGATGTCTGATGGCAGTGGAACTTGTGAGTGCCATATCCGACAACAGTGCCCGTGCCCGTGGCATGGCTTGTATGTCTGGATAAATCTCCTGAAGGCTGTATGGGTATACCGCAGGATACGGGACTATTGAGGGGTAACCCTCGTGGCGCGGAAGGGCCACAATAGGTTGTAAGTGGATGGCTCCAACACGTTCTACGCTATCCGTCTCAAGGGATGTGCTGATTGAATGACATGGTTCGTATATTTCGGCGAGACTCCAAGGATACACAGACGGGTAGATAGTCAGGAAGGGATATCCTACGCTTGGAAAGTCGACAGGTTGCGACTTGTTGCCGCCCATTCTTTCTGTTGATGTGTCTGATGGATACAAGCCTGTAAAATCTGGATACTCAGGAAGCAGCTGATGTCTTATGGCAGTGGAACTTGTGAGTGTCATATCCGGCAACAGTGCCCGTGGCATGGCTTGTATGTCCGGATAAATCTCCTGAAGGCTGTGTGGGTATACCGCAGGATACGGGACTATTGAGGGGTAGCTTTCGTGGCGCGGAAGGGCCACAACAGGTTGTAGCTGGATGGCTCCAACACATTCTACGCTATCCATCTCAAGGGATGTGCTGATTGAACGACATGGTCCGTAAATTTCGGCGAGACTCCAAGGATACACAGACGGGTAGATAGTCAGGAAGGGATATTCTGCACGAAAGCCGACAGGTTGCGACTTGTTGCCGCCCACTCTTTCTGTTGATGCGTCTAATGGATACAAGCCTGCGAAATCTGGATACTCACGAAGGGGGTTCGCAGCGGAACTTGTGACCGCCATATCTGACGTTGGAACCCAAGGTATAGCTTGTATGTCTGGATAAATCTCCTGACGGCTGTACGGGTATACCGCCGGATACGGGACTATTAAAGGGTAACCTTCGCGGTGTGGAAGGGCTACAGGCTGTGACTTGTTTTCTCCAGCACGTTCTACGCTGGGAGCCTTCGGGTAAAGCGAAGCGAAGTCTGGCCATTCTGGAAGCAACTCCTGTACCTGTGCCCAACGCCTATGCATCAAGCGGTCTGGTCTTTGTTTGTCAATAGCCTCGTTTTGACTCAATGATGGTGTCGATGGATATATCTGGTCTACGTTATACGGATATGCACTTGGGTAAATTTCCAGGAAAGGATAGTCGGTGGCACAGGGTAGTTTAATTGGTTGACATTTGTTAGCCGCAGCCTGCTCCACACTTGGGTCTGCGGGGTAAAGCGCTCCAAAATCGGGCCATTCAGGTAAACGATCAGATAGCTCCATGGCGGGAACAGCACCCTTGCCATACTTTTCCTGGTGAGGCAACAGTGCAGGTTCCACCGCCTTCTGTAGGTAAGTTTCAGGTAGAAGTTGACCATGCGAGGATATGGGATAGAGCTCTTCTAGATGGTGTGGATACACAGCAGGATAAAGGTCAAAGAAAGGATATTCGACTAGCATCGGTAACAACACGGGCTGAGACTTGTTAACAGCAGCTCGTTCTGCCTTGGGATCCGACGGGTAGAGTGCTGCAAAATCTGGCCACTCTGGAAGTAAAACCTTACTGCGCATACGAGGGGCAGTAGCAGTATCAGTGACTGTAGCAGGATGCTTCTTCTCCCGAAGCATGGATCCTTGACATCGATGAAGGGGGTAAATATAGTCTAAGTTATGTGGATACACCGGCATGTAAAGCTCCAACACGGGATATGCTGCGGGTGTCGACAGACTCACAGGCTGGCACTTGTTGGCGGCTGACCGTTCCACGGCCGGATCTGAAGGATAAAGTGCCGCAAAATCAGGCCATTCCGGGTGTAATGCCTTGCTGCGATTACGGGGAACTGGTGTTGAGAGTTTGATTTGCTCGCTGGTTGTACAAGTATTCGCTTGGTATGGCCAAATATGACCCCAACATTGTGTTGCGTTGTAGTAGGGATACGCCTGGGTAATAATTTCTAGACCGAAAAACCCGCGCTCACCCACGTCTGGCGTGCGGACATAAGCCGGAGACTCGGGGAATGTTGAAGGAGAATCAGGTGGTCCCCAACTTGTGGCTGTTGAGGGTGTCACAGGACGACTACCCATGCCTCGCACACCGAGGTCCACTGAAGGTGGCCGTGATTGGATGTCATACTCACTGAGGGTAGGGGAAGGATGGTCATCGGGGCCCCAGGACGTGGCGGTTGTAGGCGTTAAGCAAACAACATCCAACATCCGCTGACCTAAATCAGGTGAGGGTCGGCGGGAAACGCAGGACACAGGCGACTCAGGCCAATCATAATCAGGCGGACCGAAAGAAGTGCACACAGAAGGTGTGAGGCAGACTGAGCCTTGCAGACGGCCTTGGAGATGTACCGAAGGCAGAGGTTCCGGCCAATGCGCAGATAACGGACTGTCTGAAGGGGGACCTGCCGACGAGATAGACCATGCGAAGTCGTTCAAATCTAGCTCGACGTCAGTCCCTGCAGGCATGTTAACAGGGTCGAGGCTTGTTTGTCCCGCTGCGGTAAGAGCGGTACTAGCTGCACCTAAGACGGAACCTTGGCGCCATTGAAGAACGAGGCTGTCTAACTCAGCCTTCTTTGCCGTCAGAGGCTCCTCCGGTTCTTGAACCACGGGTGATAGTGCATTTGGCACGAACGTGGGCTCAGCGGACAGGGTGGCAGTAGTCTGCAGGGGGTTTTCCGGCGAAGGAAACTCTTGAGATGTGCTCGGCGCATGTGAGGGGTGTCTGGGGAGAGACCTAGCAGATGAAACCTCACGTCTTTCGAGGAAAAGCGGTCTGGGTAGGTGCCGTTGTATAGGACGTGAAGATGTCGCAGCAACTGGTGTGTTTGCGTCAGGAGGAGATGGTGACTCATCAGCGACTTGCTCTGTTGGCAACAAAGAAATTCTACTATCACCCCTCCAGTGCGAAGGTACCATAGACTGCTCCCGTGACATAGACTCTGACTCTGTTCTCTCACGTATTGAGTGTCCCATCCAAGTATTAAACCACCTTGCTCTCCTCAGATCAATGTCGAACTCGATCCGGCCGGAAATGGGCAGACCATGGGGAGGAAGCGGGGCAATGCGTTCGTCACCAACGAAAAAGTGCCCCCATAACAGCTGCCATGACTCATCTGAGATGCGGGGGGTCATCATAGAAATACCACTATCTTGAAGCTGAAGATAGACGCAGAGGCCCACTGTACTAGGCATGTTAAACTCTCGGGCGATTGCAGTGAGTTGTCCATACAGCTGTTAATATCAGATCAAGGATACGAATGGCTGTAGAAGGACGCACTGTTGGGAACAATGGCATCAAAATGCCGTTGGAAAATCGTCCCGCTGGAGCGGAAGATAATGTGTGACCCAAGACTGGTGGCTCGCGGTTGAGTGATGCAGGGGGCATCACCATCACCAACCATCTCTGCTGCTTCTGGACAGACCTGGGCTCTCTGTTCGACAAGCCGCCACTGCTGTACGGAACAGCAGACACCTTGCGAAACCGTGATACGGGAGTGTCTGTTGGGGCCTCCGGTGACATATACTTCTCATCATGCAAGGGAGGGCCAGGTTCCATTTCTGTTTCAGGTGGGCTCAAGGGAACGGGATGTGTGGGTAAGACATCCAACGCGGAGGGCTTGTTAAACGGAACCTTAGAGGTTAATCGTGACATCACGCCGGGTGATTCCAGGTTGTGCAATTCGAAGGGCTGGATACGGAAGAGAAACCCTCGTAGGGTGAGATTAGTGGACGTATACTACAGAGAGTAGGCTCTTCCACCGAGACTCGTCACCAGCGAGACAGAAGTATATAAGAGGGAAAGTTGATCATGATGAAGCTGTCCAGATTTGAAAAAGCGGCAGGGACGTGGCATCTGCCGATTTCCTAGACGATTTTAAGACCTTCAGCAAGTCATGGGTTGTAAGTAGCGAAGAAAATGGTCATCGTCACGTATAAGTAATTTGGACATTGCATTGCAAAGTGAGTATGACCGCATGAGAATACAGTACTGTATTATTTGTCTTTGGCTTCATAGATACTTAGGCGTTACATTCAAGAGGCGCTTGGACTGCGGACCAATAAGTCGAGGAGTTTGACTTACGTAGTCCACGTCCTCCTGTCCTCCACCATGATCCTGACCAAACTCACTCCCTTACTTCTCCTTCCCTTCGCTGCCGCTGATGGCGTGCATCGCATGAAACTCAAGAAGATCCCTGCAATTGCGCACCAGGACCCTGCGCTTGCCGTGGCACATCTTGCACAGAAATATGGCGCCTCCCAAGTTCCTCTTGCCGGCGCCGGTGGGCTTGGCCGCAAATTCCAACCGGGCAGCCTCATCAACGCCGACCGCCAGCGGAGCGGTGATGACTTGTTCTGGACACAAAGCGAGCAGGAGCTCGTCACCAGCAAAGCGGGGCATGGCGTTCCTCTTACCAGTGAGCCCCTCTTTATGTGACATACTGCATAGATCGTATTGATGACGTTTTAGACTTTATGAATGCTCAATATTACACTGAGATCCAACTGGGTAACCCTCCTCAAGAAGTATGTTGTAGCACTGAAATGTTAGAACACTTCTGATGCGTAATTCAAGTTCAAAGTTATCCTTGACACCGGATCCAGCAACCTATGGATACCCAGCTCCCAATGCACTTCCATCGCCTGCTTCCTTCATGCCAAGTACGATTCGTCTTCCTCAACCACGTACAAGCCCAATGGTTCTGCCTTTGAAATTTCATATGTCTCTGGATCTTTGGAGGGCTTCGTATCAAATGATGCGCTCAGAATCAGCGACCTCACTATCAAAGGACAAGATTTCGCAGAAGCCACCAAAGAGCCGGGGCTTACGTTTGCGTTCGGCAAGTAAGCATATGAAGTGAACCCCTATCAGTTGCAACGAGCTGACAGGCCTGTAGGTTTGATGGAATTCTGGGTCTTGCATATGATACCATATCCGTGAACCATATCACACCGCCATTCTACAGCATGGTCAACCAAAAGCTTCTTGATCAACCCGTCTTCACTTTCCGCATGGGCGACTCCGAGGCCGATGGGGGAGAAGCTATCTTTGGAGGCATCGATACTGCTCATTACACGGGAAGCATTGATTATGTTCCTATTCGCCGCAAAGGATACTGGGAAGTTGAGCTTGAAAAGGTTAAATTTGGCGGTGAAGAGCTTGAGCTCGAGAACACTGGTGCTGCCATCGATACCGGTAAGCACCATGTAGTGTACTCACGTACCCATACATACTCAACTCCCCCTTCAGGTACATCCTTGATTGCTCTCCCTACTGACATTGCAGAAATGATCAATGCACAGTGAGCTGGTATCCCTCAACTGGTGGTTGGATGTGATTAATATCGTCGCTCAGAATTGGCGCTACAAAGTCGTGGAACGGGCAGTATACCGTCCCTTGTGAATCGGTTCCTCAGCTTCCAGAGCTGGCATTCTCTTTCAACGGAAAATACTACCCACTCAAGGGCTCTGACTACATTCTCAACGTCCAAGATACCTGCATGAGCTCTTTCCAGGGCATAGATATCGACCTCCCATGGGGCAAGCTCTGGATCATCGGTGAGGAAAGACAGTATAATGCTCCTGCCGTAAACTAAGTGATGTACAGGCGACGTCTTCCTCAGACGATACTTTACCGTTTATGATCTTGGCCGCGATGCTGTGGGCTTTGCTGCCTCTACCTGAACACGCCAGTGTACTTTTACTTCTTCTTGAGCGTCCTGAGCTTTTGACGTGAATTGTACCAAATTTCTAAATATTGAACCTGAACGTGCTTATAATGACCCCCAAAAAAATTTCCTTTTGGATTCTGTGAGCCAGTTGACTGATACTATTCTACTACTTATCTATTACGTGTGCTGTATAACTTGCGACGTAGATGACCCAATCATCGGTAGGGAAGGCGAGTTCAGTCAGACGGAGTTTGATCCAAAACTTGCGAGTCGATGGTGATCGGGGATTTCTTGAAAAGGTCGAGCATAGCGACCTGCTGTTCGGAGTTCAGGTATTTTTCCTCTTGCAAGAGGAACTCTGCGGCCGACAGTGCACGCACCCCTTGGAGCGGTGCGCCTTCACAGCGTGTTACCGTTCCTGCCCTCCATGGCCACCGTGGATGGGCTTTCCTCGGACAAGAAGGCCTCAGCAAACATGGCCTAGTCATTGTCCAGAAAAGCCTTCGCGACGTTGCCTGGAGACAAGCTAGTTGATTCCGAATCACAAGCTAGTTGATTCAAACAAGCTAGGAGCTCTCTTGGACCCATACCACCACCTTAAGTAACTTTCCCACGGTCCGACAGGCCCAGTTCAGCCTCGAAAAAAACCCTAGGATAGGCCCAAGACAGCTAAGTCCTTTCTCTTTTCACACGCGTGCTGATACATCCACATGTCCCGCCAATTCCATGCCAAGCCCCCCCATCATTCCTGCCGGCTCGCAGACGCAGGGAGTGGGGACTTTGGCGCCCAACCAAATCATCCCGCAAAGCAGAACGATCCGCTCACCAACGCCAGTGCCCGATCCAGGTGACCCAGTAGCCGTTTTGAACACCAGAGGGATCAATGAAGGCAACAGAACTGACATATCTGCCCTAGCCACGGCCCTCGAATCTTTCGGCGACTTCAAGCGAGGCACCTCCTGGAACCTAGGCAAGGAGGGTGCTACACAACTGGTCGCCATCACCAAACTGCTGAGAGAGGCCTCACTCTTGTACGGCGACAAAAGAGTAGCGACGAATGCAGACCTACAAAAGGCCGTCTCCGACATCAAGGAAACGGTCACTTCTGCCTGCGGTCAGCTCCCTACAGCCCCGACCAGAGCCTCCTATACTGCTGCTGCCAAGCGAGGCCTGGGAATCACGACAACCCAGGGCAACATTCAGAAACAGAAGATGGTAGCTGAGCTGCAGCAGAAACAGATTTTTCTTTCAATGAAAAATGTCCCAAAAGATGCCGCCATCTTCAAATGGGAGCCAGCGGTAGTCACAAGGTACTGTAGTGACATTATCACTAACTACTTCGAGGACCGCCCAGACAACGCCGCGACGATGGCCCAACCCCTGCGCGGCATCACCAAATCGGCCTTCGGCAACATTACCCTCACCTTCAAGACCACAGAGGACACCAACAGGGCCAGAGCCCATGCAGACAACTGGGTCAGGAACATCGACGCAGCAGCCACAACGCCGAAACGCTCCTACGCGGTAGTGGCGCACAACGTCCCTACGACCTTTTGGTCCGAGACTGAGGACCTGAAAGAGGCTATAGGCGACCTTGAGGCAGGAAACTCAGACAACGCGCCCGACGGCCGTCAGATCACCAATATAGCCTGGCTCACCAGCGCTGATTCCCGCGACAGGACCAGACGCGGCCCACTCATGATCAGCTACAGAACGAAGATGGCGGCAAACACAGCTATCGAAAACGGGCTAGTGATTGATGGAGTCCTCTGCAGTGTAAGCATATACATCCCGCGACCCCCACAGTGTTTCCGGTGCCAGGACTGGGGCCACCGGGCGACGGGGTGTACAGGGGAGGCACGCTGCGGTGGCCAATGCGCTGGGCCACACACCACTGCTGACCACTCCTGCATGCATGAACAGCCCTGCCCCTCGGCTCAGAATTGCAACACTGATAGACCCAAATGCGCCAATTGCCAGGGCGACCACCCCAGCTGGACTCGCACATGCCTGGCAGCAAAAGCCGCTATTGAAGCTCAAACACTTAAGGATGAGTACACTACAGGGAAATACGAAGCTTACACACCCTTTACCTTCGCAGATGTTAACTACACCCCGGGACGTCACGTCGCCGCACAACCCCACACCCCCCCTCCCCGTCTCAACCAGTCCCAGCCCCGAATAAACTACATTCCTGCCACCTCCCCTTTGGGCCCCGATGCCTGAACACGACCAAGCCAAAAACCTGCGAATCAAACAGCAAAACTGCAAGCATTCCAAAGACATCACCCTATCCCTACTAAACACTGCCGCCCCTACGCGCTGGGACCTCCTTCTTATCCAAGAACCATATGTATACCCAAGAACGAAACTCTTGCCAGCCACTCCGCACTGGTACATCCTATACCCCACCCAAGAAAACAACAACGATAACCCTCCTCGCTCTCTGCTGCTTGTCTCTGCACATCTGACCTCTAATTCTTTCCAACAGATCCAGATAAAATCACACCTTATAACCACGATATCTATCACCTACGGCAACAACAACATCGATGTCTACAACATCTACAATCCCCCAGATACGGACGCTGCCCTCATTCACCTGCACCAATGGCTTGCCGCCAACCCAACGCCCATCGATACTGCTGCCATCTGGGCAGGGGACTTCAACAAGCACAACCCCCTATGGGCTGGGCCGAACCAGGCGAGGCGCTGCAGACGCAGCAACACAGAGCTGCTAATGCAACTGCTCGCAGACCATCACATGGAGCTACAATTACCTCCAGGCACCCCCACCTTCCAATCCAACAGTCACCGTACCTGGACGACAATAGACCTTGTCTTCTGCGATGCCAGCATTACCCACAGGCTCCTTTCATGCACCACCTCACACACCGACCGCATCCCCTCCGCTGACCACCTCCCGCTGCACACCGTCCTGGACCTTGAAGTCGAGAGACGCTGCACTATCCCGGGCCGCAACTCCCGGACTGTCGACTGGGAGGCGTTCAGGAAGAGACTCCTTGAGGAACTCGAACAACAGGGCCTCTTTGTGGATGTCGCCCTGACGTCGGAAAACCTCCTGGACCTCTATGTGGCTCAGCTTACATCTGCCATCCAAAACACCATCACCGCGCTGATTCCCAAGCACCGTATTTCTCCCTATACGAAGCGCTGGTGGACTCGCGAACTCACCTGGCTGCGGCGCAACTACGCACTTAAGAGCAGGGAGGAGTTCCGAGCCCGTCTCACCCCAACCTGGGACAACGCGAAACGTGCCTCGAACGAGGCTCGAAACACATACATCTCCGCACTCAGGAAAACCAAGGCCGACCACTGGAAGGGTTGGATTGAAGAGGCAAGTGAGAAAGATGTGTGGATTGCCGGGAAGTACGCTAAGAACCCACTCTCCGATGGTGCGCGAATGCGCATACCCTCCCTGGTCAGAAGAGGAGCCGCTGGACAGGTACTGTCTGAATCACACACGGACTCCGAAAAGGCCACCCTCTTCACGGAACTCTTTTTCCCCCCACGCCCAGACACGCTCCCAGACCTCCCGGAAGACGCCTCCCCCCTCCCGCCACCGCTCAAATTCACCACTCCAGCACCACATCAAATACAATGTCGTATCGACCGCACACAGCCGTTCAAAGGACCGGGCGAGGACGGCATCCCCAACGTCGTGCTAAAGGAGTGTGCACACGTCCTGACGCCACTACTACACAAGTGCCTCCTCGTGATTATACATCTCCGCTACTTCCCTGAACGCTGGCGCGCATGGAAAACCATCGTTCTCTGCAAACCAGGCCGTCCCGACTACACCGTTGCCAAAACGTACAGGCCGATAGCTCTATACGACACAATGGGAAAGATCCTGTCTGGAGTAATGACGGACATCCCCGTATATTGACTGTTCGCCACAACCTCCTCCCGCCCCACCACTTTGGAGGCCTGCCCGGCAGAACCACCGTCGACTCCCTCCTCCACCTCACCCATCGGGTGAAAACGGCTTGGTGCAGACGCAAAGTAGTCACCGTCATCTTTCTAGACATCGCAAGCGCCTTCCCAAATGCCGTTAAGAGCCGCCTCCTCAAGAATATGGCGAGGCTGGGCTACCCTACGGACCTGATCTCCTTCTTCGCTGCCATGCTCACTGACAGAAGGACCACACTAAGCTTTAACAACTTCTCCTCAGACCCAATAAATATTGACAATGGAATTGGACAGGGTGAAACGGCCTCGATGATACTCTACCTTATCTACAGCCACGGCTTAGTTGCCATCCCAACAGGCAAAGAAGAGGACGGCGGGGCCTACGTAGATGACAACTTCTTCGTTGCAATCAAGGACACCTTCGAGGAGTGCGATGAGGCACTCAATGACATGCTTGACAAACAGACAGCATGGTCGAAGGCTCACAACTCACAAGCTGAGCTAACCAAATTCCAATGTCTTAGACTCACAAGGCACAGGAACCTGATACGCACTGACTTCATTCACCGCCAGACACGGCATGTCGTTAAATGCGTCCCGGAAGCCCAGCTCCTTGGGGTACAGATTGACCAGGAGCTCAGGTGGCACCAGCACGTTCAGCAGGCTGTCCAAAAAGCCCTGGACCTCTGTCAAGATTGGTTTTTAGGCGTTAATATTGTGTATTAGTGAACACAGCAAATGCCCGAATAACTTGTGCGAATAAGTATGCCGTTAGGCGAATAGGTGAAGCAATGAATGTTCACAAGGTAAGAGGGTTTGCCTAACCGGGGCTCACCCTATCTACAGTCGTAGCGAAATAGCTCGCAGCACTTGACGACGTAACGTGCAAGATATCGCGGAAGGGCTGTCTAAGTTTTGACGGTCCCTTCGCTGGCGAAGGTGCTCCTTCAGAGCCCTTCGCCAACAGCACAGAAAATAGTTCGAAGGCTAAGGTAAC
The DNA here is from genome assembly GCA_015179125.1 of Gautieria morchelliformis. Taxonomy (NCBI): domain Eukaryota; kingdom Fungi; phylum Basidiomycota; class Agaricomycetes; order Gomphales; family Gomphaceae; genus Gautieria; species Gautieria morchelliformis. Next base: position 28,369 of record WHVA01000502.1, on the reverse strand, counting down.
AAAGATGAAGTATGAGAACTCACCAGTGATGCCTAAGTCCTTGGCTGGTTGAAGATAGAAGTCTTCAAGGAGAGGCTCAAGACGATGATCACAGTGAGGTCAGGTTTGCACAAGATGGACGACGTATGATAATTGAACTGGGGAATATACATGCGAATGTAAACTACTTATATCGAATGCTCGTAAGGTATCAGCGAATAGGAAAGAGGCCGTCACAAGTCAGGGTTGGATAGGGGTGCGCAGCCATGATACAACATAGATGAAACAAACATACAATAGAATGTAAGAAGAGGGAGAACATGAAACGACGGAGAGTAGAGGTGGCGAAGGCACTTATGGACAAAACCATGTCTTGGGACCCACGTACATGCTACCCTGCACGGACTCTTGGTCTACTGGGTTGATTCCGCACGGTTTATGGGGGGGATGTCCTGCGAACATACTTTGACCATACGAACGCCCAATGGGGTTGGATTAAGAAGACGATGGGGTTAATGATGAACCATCATGCCGGGTGAATGGTATCGATCGTATTTGATGGTGTGCCTGCTGGCGAATGATGCGAGCAGCGAATAGCCGTTCGGCGAAATGCAAGGAAGGGCGAACAGAGGTGACATAGGGGAGGAGAGGTTGAGGTGGAGGGCGAAGCCGAGCGAATACTGAGGAGGAGTAGCGAAAGGGAAAATGGGGATACCAAGGTGCAGGAAATGCACAGGTCATGACAACCCAACTATTTGGACACCATCGGAAGAGGGTCGAGCAGAGGATGTGGTAGGCCCAGTGATGACTGCCGAGTCAGTCCCAGGACGTCGATAGTGCGTTTGACGGTGTGGCTATGGTAGTTGGCGCGAACAGCGAGAGTTGGTTGCCGAACATAACAATGGTGATCGGAACGAACACGAAGGTGGGGTGAGAAAATAGGAAAAACTGAGCTTCTAAGTATGGGAGATAAACGCGTCATGACAACCTCCTCCTTGCCATAAAACGCCTCACCCGTCCCTCTTTTGGCCTGCCCGAATGGCACGTGCGACAACTCTATACAGCGATGGTCCTGCCCAAACTGGAATACGCACTCCCTGTCTGGTACACCCCGCTGCTCAACAAAGCAGGGGCACACCGCCAGACAGGGTCGGTTGGTCACACCAAAATCCTGGAAAAGGTGCAGAGGTTAGGGTGCTACTAATCACCGGGGCCTACAGGTCGACAGCAACCGACGTCTTGGAGCTCCATGCGATGATCCCGCTAGTCCGCCTCCACCTTGATGACGCCTGCCACCGCGAAGCCCTCCGTCTGGCAACCCTGCCGGATGTTCACCCACTCTTCAAGGCTGTCCAGCGCAGTGCGGTGTGCCAGCCACAGGTGTCAGGGTTCACGCATTTCCTTCCACAAGTTTCTATTTCCTTCCATGAGTTTCCGTTACCTTCCGTCAGTTTCCATAACCTTCCGTCACCTTCCATCACATGTCACATTCCGTCACATTCCGTCACATGTCACATTCCATCACCTTCCATCACATGTCACATTCCATCACCTTCCGTAACCTTCTACAAGTTTCCGTCTCCCCTATTATGTAAGCCTTGCCAGCGCTATAAGACTGTAGCCCGTGTGGTGGCGTTTCCTCAGCTTGATCTCTGAGGATACCCAACTACACAGGCAAGTACCCATGTATCTATCGTTGGTAGAGTTATAAACTGAGGATACCCACTACACAGTTGGTCATTGTCCTAGTATCGGCTCTTATCTCCTTGAGTATCTTTGGTTGTGGCTTCATCATTAGTGTTGCCCTCACAGAAGATCAAGCTCATAGGACGACCCCACACACATTTCTTAACCAGCCTTCATCTCAGCCTATGGCAGACCAACTCCCAGACGCATACTGGGACTCCCTGGGTGACCATGGGCCATTTCTTCGAGGCCTCCTTTCCAGCCAAGCACAGCAGCTGCAGCAACTTCAACTGCAGAATCAGGAACTGCACAGTCAGATTGTTAACGTTCACGACCACTTAGCCAATGCTGCCGCCAACGCTGCTGTTGCTGCTGCTCAAGCCCTTGCGCCCTCAGTACCTCACAGTGTCCCTCCATCTACTCGCTCTATCAAAGCAGCGGAACCGGAGAAGTTCAATGGAGACCGTGCAGAGACTGAAGGGTTTATCAGGTCTATCAGATTGTCCATCGCTGTCCAGCCGGCATCCTTCCCAGATGAGTGCACAAAGATCCTATATGCTCTTTCCTTCATGACAGGAGGCTCTGCGGAGATATGGGCACACAACGAGACACAGGCTGACATTGATGGCACCTCCTCTATATCCACTCTGGAGGGGTTCATTAAACGTGTGGAGGAGGCCTTTGGTGACCCAGATCGTGCCAGAACGGCTCGCACTAAACTGCATGACCTTAGGATGGCGTCAGGAATGTCGGCAGATGAATACACGGCTCAATTTGAGATCCTGGCAGGCAGGACAGGCTTTAATGATGAGGCACTCGAGGATGCCTATGCTCGTGGCCTTCCAGCAGGTATCCTTGATAAGATCCACGCCCAGCCCTTTCTTCCATCCAACCTCAAAGCCTGGAAGGAAGCAGCCTGTCAGATTGACCGCAATCATCGCCGTCTGTTAGAGGTCAGGAAGGCACAGACACCTCATGTCCCTAATCGCCCTCCTCCTGCCCGTCCACTCCACACTCCTGCTACGGCTCCTGTTGTCACAGCACCACCCAGTAATGCGACACCTATGGACATTGACTCATCCCGCCGCCGCACCGAAACACGGACCTGCTACAACTGTAAGAGACCTGGTCACATTTCACCAGACTGTCCTGAACCTCGCAAGCCACGAATCCGCGCAAACCTCACGGAGGCGGACATTGCAGCAATTGTCTCTAAATCTGTGGCAGCGGCGATGGAGGAACGCAAACAGAAGGTGGAAGCCCCTGTCCAAGATGAAGGAAAGGGTTTTTAGGCCAGTCAGCGGTGAAAGACATGCCCCGCTCGACGAATCGGTTTTCAGTTCTCGAAACATGTACAATAGGGATCACAGGCGATATGATGCATCCTTCTCCTATCCCTGATCGAACTGAAACCAAACCAGCCATGCCAAAAACCCAACCCATCGCTCCAGTTGCTAATGCAAATGCAAACCTTCCAGTCCCTCTATATGTCCGTACTGCTGACCTCCGCCGATGCACCAAAGTACCTCTCAAGGTCCACTCCGTTGACACAGGGCATCCACTTGCAATTGACTCCCTCCTTGACAGTGGTGCTACAGGGATGTTCATCGATGTGGAGTTTGTAAGGGAACACAGACTTCGGACCCTTCCCCTACCCCGTGCCATCCCTGTCTACAATATTGATGGTACCCCAAATGAGGCTGGCTCAATCAAGGAAGAAGTTGACCTCATTTGCACCTTTGGGGATCATACGGAACGTGCCACATTCTCCATCACGAGCCTTGGACGACTTGCCATCATTCTTGGTCACACATGGCTTGTTGAACACAACCCAGAAGTTGACTGGCGTACAGGAGATGTGAAGATGACATGCTGTCCCAAGTCATGTGGGGGCAGACCTGTTGTCAGAGGTCCCACAGTCGAAACTGTTCCAGAAGAGAGTGTAGATCAAGAGGAGGTTCCCATACAGCACACCCGCTCCCTACTTGAGGAAGGAGACAGGACCTTTGTCATCTTTGTGAATGAGAGTCCTGAAATGATTGGCGCAGGCTGGACTGTCTCCCAACAGCTTGCTGAACGGGCCAGCAAGTCTGCACCAGTCAGATCCTTCGAGGACCTTGTCCCCAAACCATACCAGGAGTTCAAGGATGTGTTTTCTAATGAGTCATTTGACCAACTGCCTCCTCGAAAGCCCTGGGACCATGCAATTGAGCTCACTCCAGGTGCACAACCCTTCAGCACAAAGGTTTACCCAATGTCACCGGTTGAGCAAAGGGAACTGGATAACTTCCTTGAGGAGAACCTGAAGAGCCATCGTATCCGTCCTTCCAAGTCACCTATGGCATCTCCAGTCTTCTTTGTGAAGAAAAAGGACGGCAGTCTTAGATTTGTGCAAGACTACCGGAAGCTCAATGATATAACAATCAAGAATGCCTATCCTTTGCCCCTTGTTCCAGACATCATGAATAAGATTGCTGCTGGAAGGGCTAAATACTTCACAAAGCTTGACATTCGCTGGGGATATAATAATGTATGCATAAAAGAGGGAGATGAGTGGAAGGCAGCCTTTCGGACAAATAGGGGCCTGTATGAACCTCTAGTCATGTTCTTTGGACTCATGAACAGCCCAGCAACCTTCCAGACGATGATGAATGCATCTTCAAGAGTCTCATCGATGAAGGGGTTGTGGTGGTGTTCATGGACGACATTCTCATCTTCACAGAGTCGCTTGAAGAACATCGTAGGATTGTACGACGTGTCCTTGAAATCCTCCGGGCCAACAACCTGTACCTCAAACCTGAAAAATGCCTATTTGAGCAACTAGAGGTGGAGTATCTCGGCCTCATCCTCTCTCAAGGACAGGTTGCCATGACCCAGTCAAGGTTGCAGGGGTGCGGGACTGGCCAATACCATGTAACTCACTGAAGTCAAATCATTCCTTGGTTTCATCAACTTCTACCATAGATTTGTGGAAGACTTCTCACACATTGCAAAGCCCCTCAACCAGTTGACAAAACAGATGCCCAATGGTCTTGGGATCCAAATGGCCCAGAGCAAGGTCCTTCGACAAGCTCAAACTCCTCATCACCTCAACACCGATCCTTGTCCTCCCTGATCAAGACAAACATTTCCGCCTTGAAACAGATGCCTCAGCCTATGCCATAGGAGCAGTACTGTCCCAGCTATGTGATGATGGCAAATGGCGGCCTGTGGGGTTTGTCTCCAAAAGCCTCAATGATGCTGAACGCAACTATGCCATCCATGACAAGGAGCTTCTTTCTGTGATTCGGGGATTAGAGGAATGGCGCCACATCTTAGAGGGAACAAAGCACAAGATTGAGATTCTCAATGACCATCAGAATCTCACCTACTTCCGCACTGCACAAAACCTGAACCGTCGTCAAGCACGCTGGTCACTCTACCTCTCTGCTTTGATTTTGAGCTGATCCATCGTCCTGGTCGTCATTCAGCCAAGCCTGATGCACTCTCACGACGCGTGGATCATAAGCGGGGGGAGGAAGACAACCAAAATCAAGTCTTACTTACCCCTGACTTGTTCCACATCAAGGCGAATCCCCAGAGGCTGGCACGCAGTTAGTCCCAGGTGAAGGTGATGCTTTCCTCAATTGAGTAAGGAACTGTGTAGACCGGGATGAAAAGGTTGTCAAGGCTCTCAAAGAACTGGGCTCCTCTGGAAATTTACGAGGAGAAGAGTGGTCTGAACAGGATGGGCTTGTCCTCTATCACAACAAAGTGTACGTGCCGCTTGATGCAAAACTACGACATGACATAGTGAAAGCGCACCATGACATGCCTCTCACCGGTCACCCTGGTCATTGGAGAACCACTGAACTAGTTGCTCGGAGTTACTGGTGGCCTGGGATGGGACGTTACATTGCAAAATACGTGAAGGCCTGTGACCTGTGCAACCGGACAAAAGCCTTCCCTGCTTCTCCCATTGGCAAGCTTCTACCAAACTGTATCCCAGACCGTAGATGGCAGGTTATGTCTGTTGACTTGATCGTAGAACTGCCTACCAGTCATGGCTATGATGCTCTCCTTGTTGTCATCGATCGCCTCTCAAAGCGTGCACATGTCATTCCCACCACTTCAGATGTAACTTCGGTGGGAGTCGCCCGACTCTTCCGTGATCATGTTTAGAAACTTCATGGGCTCCCTGAAGAAATCATCAGTGATTGAGGCACACAGTTCATCTCCCAGTTCATGCGTGAACTGAACAAACTTCTTGGTGTCAAAGTCGCTGCCTCTACCGCTTATCACCCCCAAACTGATGGACAGACTGAAAGGGTTAATCAGGAGATTGAGCAATACCTTCAACTATTCACCAACCAGCATCAGGATGATTGGTTCGAATGGATATCCTTGGCCGAGTTTGCCTATAACAACCGAATCCATGCCTCCTACACCCTTCATGTTGGACAGTGGCCAACATCCAAGGCTGGGACTGGAACCAGTCCGGGAAACTCGACTTGAGGCCCTGGATGAGTTCACAGCGCGGATGGAAGTGGCCACAGGAGAAGCTCGTTCAGCCCTGTCCAAGGCAGCAGAGGACATGGCATGCTTCTATGACGTGCACCATAAAGCAGCCCCAGTTTATAAGCTTGGTGACAAGGTCTGACTCAATGCACAAAACATCACAACCACTCACCCAATGAAGAAGCTAGACCACAAGTGGCTAGGCCCCTACACTGTTAATAAGGTGGTCTCATGAAATGCCTATGGTCTAAATCTTCCTGCATCCTTTGGTCGCACACATCCAGTGTTCTCTGTCGTCCTGCTTCGGCCATATGAAGATGACCCAATTCTTGAACGTCATGGCCCTCCACCCCCCCCCCCCCCTGTCATACGGGATGGAGCCGAAGAATATGAAGTTGAAAGGATTCTAGACAGCAGGATGTTCCGTGGAAGGTTGGAGTATCTCGTGTGCTGGAAGGGCTATGGAGCTGCTGATGATCTCTGGCTACCAGCGAAAGATGTCTGGGGCAAAGCGACTCGTTAAGGAATTTCACCGGCAGAACCCAGAGGTACCTCAGCGTATCTCAGCAGCCACATACATGTCCCTCCCCTTCCAGAGATTTCAGAACTTCACAGAACCTTCCAGGCAAACTCTCTTTGACTGGACAGCAGGCAGGGCTTCTACTCATAATGTCAAGGGTCCAGAACCCCAAAGATAAGCGATATCAGCCTCTGCCTAACCAATTCATTCTGATAAGCTATATATCCCCTCTCCACCTGTGACCGCTCACTTCCACTGCATCGACCCCACCACATCCATCAACCATGTCCTCGCCCACCATTGAGCTTGTTGCCCTCCCCAGCTTCACCCAAAACCTCTCTGACCTGCCAAACATGTCACGTGTCGATCCCACCCTCCTGCACTTCTCCGGCTTCTCGTCATCCAGAGCAGCCAGTGAAGCCAAGCTACAAAGGATGCTTGACTGCCATGATCTCGACGTTGCATGGTCTTCAAAGTGGTCCGTCAGCTCTGAGGACCTCACACCAGCGAAGAGTCAGGCACCCACTCGCCCTGCACTCGCATTCCTCAGACCCCGACACAGACGAGAGAACATGTACTACGTCGGCGACCCTGTCTTCCTCAATGGTGGAACCCCTCCTTGTGGAACCCCCTACACTTTCGAAGCCTGGGTAGGACAGCATTTCCGTAACATGGCAGGAGAGCGAATACGTTGAGCAAGGTTCCGAGGGCCGCACTTGCCCATGGACCCCAATCCCCCTGAGCTCATCATTGACCTGCGCTACCAGGAGGGGAAGGGCCAGGAGAGATGGTGGTCCCGCCTGTGGTATACTTGGAAACAATGTCTCGGTGGATGTTGGGGGCTAGGTGGCAGCTGTGCTTGTCGGGATGACAAGCATTGAGAGGGGGGTGATGTCAGGGTTCACACCTTTCCTTCCACAAGTTTCTATTTCCTTCTGTGGGTTTCTGCCACCTTCCGTCAGTTTCCATAACCTTCCATCACATTCTGTCACATTCCGTGACCTTCCATCACATTCCGTGACCTTCCATCACTTTCCGTGACCTTCCATCACTTTCCATGACCTTCCATCACTTTCCGTGACCTTCCATCACTTTCCGTGACCTTCCATCACTTTCCATCACCTTCCGTAACCTTCTATAAGTTTCCATCTCCCCTATTATATAAGCCTTGCCAGCGCTATAAGACTGTAGCCCGTGTGGTGGCATTTCCTCAGCTTGATCTCTGAGGATACCCACTACACAGTTGGTCATTGTCCTAGTATCGGCTCTTATCTCCTTGAGTATCTTTGGGTTGTGGCTTTGTCATTAGTGTTGCCCTCACAAATACGTCTGGATTCAAGTAAGAGCGGGGTACGGAGGTGCAGCAGTGATGTCATGGGTGTGGAAGTGGGTGGGCTGTGCTGTATAGTATTGGGTGGGAGTGGTAGGGGAGTAGGCGGGTGCGAAGACAGAGGGATGGGTACAGCAGACGAAGTTGGAGACACAGTTTGGGCCATGGCATGCAGATCGTGCCCCAGAATAGGCTCTATGAAACTTCAAAGTCTTGTGAACTCCCTCTCACGGTCGAGATGGTCGTACATCAAAGTGACTGATATCAAGGTAAATAGGTGCACGCACCATAGCTTTCATTCATTGATCTTCGCATATGCACGGACGAGCGATGTAGAATGTCACTTGCTGCATGGGGTGTCAAATTGTGAGGGTAGTAGTGGTAAGAGCAACGATCGAGAGCCCACATGATTACATAATCATACATGCACTCCTCATCGATAAAAGTGCATGGCATCGACAACGCGCACCCGAATATGCATAATGCACATCGGATTCTCTATGGTCTGTTTGACTTCATCATTGTGTGCTCTCTCCCTGAATCTCGCATGATTGGCCATGACCACAAAAGCACATATGTTGTCGGCTTGGTGCAGACAGCAAAAACGAACCTGTTGGTGGAGACGCCACAAAAGCTATCGTTTCATACTCGAAGATGAACCCGCATATCTTCATCAATCTCCACATGATCTAGTGTGTCGTTGGACGTGTCCATGTGGCTAATAAGTGATGGGGTTTACTCCTCACAGTGAATATTACGACCATAGATTTAGTCACACATCACAAGACCCCTTGAACCTGAACTCCCACAGCTGTAGTCACCTGTCACACATATGTCTGAACTACAGGTTGAGTAAGTCCAGAATAGCAATTGTTTTTCGCACCTGAGTCGGATGGACCGCATATGGTGTTCGTTGAACTAATTTAAGTTCAGTCACATGTCACGGTTACCTCTGAACCAGTCACTGGAGGCATAACAAAGTTTTCTGGTCTAAAAAACTGTTCAAAAAACTGTAAATATATTCCAAAAAATTTCAGTGTTTTTTATATAAAAAAACTTTAACAAAACTTTGTGTTTTTGTTAGAATTTGTTGAGCAAGAAAATTGTAAAAAAAATTAAAGTTTTTTGCAGGGTTTTTTATGTGTTTTTATATGTTTCTTTTTGAAAACACAAAGAAACACATAAAAAAACTCGGCAAAAAACTTTGACATTTTTTACAATTTTCTTGCTCAACAAATTTTAACAAAAACACAAAATTTTGTTAAAGGTTTTTTACATAAAAAACACTGAAAATTTTTGGAATATCTTTACAGTTCTTTGAACAGTTTTTCAGACCAGAAAACCTTTCTATGCCTGCAGTGAGTGTATGGTGTACCTAACGTGCCAGGTCGGAAAAATGCAATTTTGAACTTTTCGACTTCCGCTATAGCACCAGGCTCAGTTTCCCTACATGTACTAACACATAGTTATAGTCAGGCATACTCACGGTCAGTCCTGTCAAGGCACACTTCATGTTCAATTTTAGGTTAAAATCTTATTCCAATCTTGAGGCTCTGATGATGTGCCACTCTACCCTTGACGCCACGCGTATTGTTTGCTGTATACTCACGGCACCTGTGTGAGCTCAACGCAGTGCTGAAAGCATTAGGCAGTAGCAGGGAAGTACTAGGTCGGATGTCAGTCAATACAACACACAATCCATCTTTTGTTCTGGTACGTGACTCGTTCTTCAGGTGTTCTGTGTACTTCAGCATCAGTCCAAGCTCCTTGTCAATAACCTGTGCTGTCACGCCAATGACCCCGTGGAGGTAGCGGATTATTACTTCAAAACGATTTATTTATCAAACAGGGTCTCCCTGCTGGGACTTACCGTATCAACATGCCAACAACATCACAACTGTACTGGGAATGCTGCTGCTGGTGCTGGGAACGGTACAGTTTTCATGCTGATGAATGATGATAGGTGTTTTTAACTTGTAATATTACAGCTGGTAAGGGTGCTGCCAAAGGAGGCAAAGGTGGGTGCTAAGGTGCATAGTCAAGTTTCAGTCAAAATACCAGTTTCTAATGTGCTCCATGTAGAGTCGTCGGTCTTTCATGATCATGTGCCAGAATTGAACACTGCCTGTAATCACTTCTCCCAAGTAGTCTTGGCATAACACTTCTCTATTGGAGAACTTAATGGTAGCCCACTTTGGAGTGGCGGGATGAAACTCAGTGGTATTCCCATCCTCATCAAGACAAGCAGAAGTCAGGTATATGGGCCATTCCTGTGAGTCTATAGTATTGTTGAGTTGAGTATGGAGGGTTCATCTATCACGGCGTTGGTGTGAGGCTTTGGTGTTGAAGGATGACTAATGGATGTCTCAGAATCTTCCTGGCTTGAAGACCGTTCATGGGAGCTAATGCGTCATACAGCAATTTTGGGAGACAGCTTGGAGTAGTTTGCATGTGAAAGCTTTGATTGTTGAGTCTTCTTGATCGTCACCATTAAATTGTAAACAAAAGGAAAGTATTCTTCACCATTTCCCATAGTTTCAAATTATTACAAGATTTCCTCTTTTTTTTTCACTATTTGTTGCCATAGTTTATGGTAAACAAACAGTGACTTGCACCTAGTGAGTAGCACTTGTGAGAATCGTCCCCTCGCACCCGGCCTCAAATTTATGTAACCAGATAACGTGACAAGGCCCGTCTAATTAGTGTTCTGCAAAGCCCGGCTCGGCTCAAAAGCCGTGGCTTCGGCTTGGCTCACGCCGGCTTGGGCTTACACAATTCAGAGTGGAGCTTTGAGAGCCGGCTTGGGCTCGGCTCAGGCTTGGCTTGGGGTGGGCTGGGGCTTGTGAGTGGGCACATCATTTGAGGGGATGCACTTGTCACCTGATTTGCACATAACCGGTGAGCGCTCAGGTAAGCACTTGAGCTGCAGCTTGAGGGCTCGGCTCGGGCTCTCCAAAACTCAGGCTGAGCCCTAGCTCCCAGCCTCAGGACGGCTTTGGCCTGGCTTGGCTGGGCTTTTGGTGGCTCGGCTCTGGTTAGCCGTGGCCCAAGCCAAGCTTTGCAGAACACTACATCTAATGCAGAGGAGGAACTAGGCAGGAAATGCACCATCTGCCTACAGGTACAGAGCCTGGGCCCTGCAAAGTCTACAATCTTCATTAGTGTCATGGGGGAGGCCGGTTCAGATTATAATGTACTTAGTAATATAGGCAGCAGCACAGGGTGAAAGGATGCATTAAGGGTGAAGTATAGGTGGAGGCTTGCAACTTTTTATTACATGTAGCTTCACCCATTTTATTCTCATATTATAGAAAAGAAGAGGGTCAAAGTACATGGCAATCTTATTGTTGGGATGTAAATAATTTTACTTTTGTCCCTCCCTGAGTGGCGGCTCGACCGACGAGAACACCTCTTCTTATTTTTACGCGTCTTCTTATTTTTTCTACCCATGTTTAATATACACTATATCATTATAACTATTCATATTAATACTCCTTCTCATATATATTACAAATATCTATCCAAGTACTATTACTTCATACTGTACTCTAATACTCTCTCATTATAACCATTCATACTGATACTCCTACTCATATCTGTTAGAAGTATCTGTCCAAGTATCTATTACTCTATCTTGTAATATAATACTCTCTCATATGTATATATATGTCCGAGATGTTTAAATATATACAGAATCTTCTAATAACATTTATTATTCTCCTTATAACTATATATTCCTATATGTTGTTATTAATACTCTTATAATATATATTATATACTCATATATATTGTATCACATGACCTTTTTGATTAACCTCCACAGTGGTACAGTGCAGAAAAACTGGCCTCTTTCACCCACATCAGCATCTTGCATAAAGAGACGTGTTGACGAACCCGCAAGGCGAACAACATATTGTGGCACACTGCACAATCAAAACTAGTCCAACGCACATAAGCAGGGATGAAAATTAATTAAAGCCTGGGTGGTGGCTTTCTGTAAATAACCTAAGATAGAGGACACTCTAATAGGGCACATTTACATAATCTACTTAGCCCCAATATTTTGAGCTCAATAGACATTCACATGGTCATTTTTTCACCACTTTGCCTCCTACAATCCATGCAAATAACCTCTAGAAATGAGTCCCAGGAAACAGAATATTATTTAAATGAAAATTGAGCTGTATATAGACAAAAAACTTGAATTTTACAAAAGTGCAGGAAATCACTTGTATGATGCAAGGACATGCTCAGAAAATTTTTGGGCAAGGATGAGGAAGGTCATTTGGCCGTTTATGTAATCAATCACGTGACCTCAGCGGAGCGCGAAAATTGAAGAAAAGCTGGCCAAACCAACCACATTGTTGGGTGCATTTATGCTCCTGCACCAAAATCAAGCCAAATAAATTCCACAATTCGTATTTCTTTCCAATTTCTTTTCAGATTGTTCTTCTAAGATCACTTTATTTTTCAGAATTTTTCTGAAAATTTATATCAAAGATTTGTACTTCTATTTCCATTTGTTTTTCGTCTTTTCACCACCAGCACCCTTACATAATCATTTCGACGCGCGCTGCCATGGGCGCTAAAGGGCCAGGTGGTAGTAGTTTGCACAGTAAGACACATTTCCCCCCTCTCTCAGTGACAACCGAATTCACTGAGAGAGGGAAGTAATTAGTCTTATTTTCCTTCAATTTATTGACCCAGAAATCCTGTGGTGGATTGATTTCTAGTCTATTCTTTTGAGTATCAAGTCCAGTCCTACTAGGGCTGCACACCATGCTGTACAACCACAGCTGTACGGTGCTGTGTTACGGCCACGGCACCCGTACTGTCAAGGGTCTGTGTACTCTGCCGACCATACCGTATACGGTACGATTTGACGCCGTATGATACCGTAAAAATACGGCCGTGTACGGCGTATATGGCATGCATTCGGAAAACCCCAAAAACCTTGTAGCCAAGCCCAAAAATACATCGGCCAAAGGGTGCTACTGCGGGTAGGCAGGCCATTTACGTGGCGCTCACGCTCTGGTTCACCCCTGCTGACATTCTGCCGTGCACGCGTAGCGGCGGCCGGGTGTGATATTATCAATAATTTAGTTTTGCTGCCGGTCATGTGTAGTAAGGAAGCCGGTAAGTGATCTAAGTTTAGGCCAACCTATAATATCCGTCAACCGTAATACGGACGGTACAGTACCCGTACCGTACCGTCAGAGGGGGTGAGGTGTCGATCATACAGATGGTATACGGTCTGCCGTATCCGTCAACTTGCCGTACATTATACGGCCATAGCCGTAATATGGACAGCACCCCTAAGTCCTACTGCCTATAATTCCTGTCCTTTACACACATCTCTATATCTAGAGCATCCAGCATGGGCTGGAAGTCTAAAGCATGATTAGCACACCTTGAAAACCTGAGAAAAGGTGCCCTGAATGACTTTTATCCAAAATATCATTGTGAGCTCAACTTTATTGAGCAATACTGGGGTGCAGTCAAGTTCCGATACAAGTCAAATGCACAAACGACAGATATGGATGCCATGGAGCACAATGTGATTGCTTGCCTTGACAATATCCCATTGATCCAAATTCAGTGGTCAGTGGTTTCCAAGTCCATCATCTGAATATGAATTACTCATTGTTCTTTTTTTTTTGAGTAGCTTACAAACAACAGTGAATTTACTCTTCATCTCACCACACTTCAAGTTACTTGGTCTCACTAGCAGTATTGTAAGAAGCATATACCTAGTTGTATGCACATATATCTAGTTTTATCAGACTTTACTTGATTTAACTTCTACCAGAAGTTTAAATCACATTTCTATTAATTTCACCCTTGATACTATAACTAACAAGAGTGTGTGCTGAAGAGGTTGTGATCTCCAAGTCGCCATCTCTGATTCCAAATGCACCTATGGCAAGTGCCATGTGCAGTACAACCACCAGTCCTCAAGAGGAGAGACTTTTCTGCTGTAAGGGCACCCTAGCTGACTGTGGAGATCACCCTACCACACAGCTGACAGGGGAAATCCGAAGTATATATATAAATGAACAGAATATACAAGAGAAGGGATTTGTTGTAAGTCATGGCGTGCATGCTGCTGCGTACGTATAGAGTGAGGGGTCAAGGGAACTAAGGAGAAATGTCTTCAAGCACCAATTAAGGGCTGAAGCGAGTCTGGGGCCAATACGACGAGAACTGTGGCTTCAATACAGCCAGCTACAAGAGCACAAATGGAGTTTCTTACTGCCTAGATTGTTATTGTACAGTAGCTAGCTATTTAACTACTTGAAATGAAGCTGTACTAAGATAGAGATGGAAAGGGGGTTGTGGAGCGAACAAGTGCTGCCGGTGCATGATATATGCACCGGTGCAGGAGTAAGGTAAAGGACACCCAAAACCAGCACCCCATTACATAAGCATTTGGGCACCGTCGATGATGGCCTACACGGCACAAGCCTGATCACATAATATAAATCTTTTTGCTAGAACCTTTTCCTATTCCATTGGGCTATCACTTGTTGCAGAGCATTTGTTAAAATTCTGCAAACTGACAGTGGAGTAAGCTTGACAATGTGCAGGTGATAAAAAGTTATATTAATGTTTCTATGTTGATTTTGAGTGCTTTGCAGCAATTTACATTTTCTGTGAGGACCGATTTTGCGCGTCACGTGATGTCATGTGACCTCGGCTAATTCCCAGGACATCCCGCTGAAAATCTTTTCCTGAGCCACACAACGCCATTCCTAGTCTCAGACTAGCTCCTGTAATGCCTCCCAAGTCAGCCCTGTATTTAAGATCCTTGAAAATGAAGGGCTTGCAGAGTGGGATGAAGATGACCTGGAGGATGGTTTGTCTAGATGCTGTCCTCCCTTGCAAATCAGCACTGCTTTGTTCTATACTAATTGTACTAATATATTCCAAAGTATGCAAACCATTCCACAAGATTCATTGATGTGTAGAGAAAAGGATTACATAAACGGTTCCCAAGCTGTCTGAGCTAACCGGCGATACCAGTCATTGGATTCTTCCAAATTCTATACTATGGGAGCTGAAATAGGCAGGAAAAGGGTAAATAGTTTAACTAGCTTGCCCTCTAATCCCCACCACTGCTGGGTCCGCACTAAATAAAAATAAAAATTTCTGAGCTGTCGGATTTTGCGCTCACATGACCTAGACGCCCATATTACATAAGGGTGTCGGTTTTGGGTGCCCTCTACCTTATGTACCTATTAGGTACTAGTGCTTTGATCTTGTGGAGCTTTCTATACTATTGTGGAGCAACTACATATATTCAGGAACGATGGAGCACAGGAGGCGCTCCATCTTGGATCAGTGCCTCGAGTGGCCCTGGAACCAGGCTCAGGGTTAAAGGGGCCGGCTAGATGCACGTGCCAATGATGTCACATGTGCATCTAATGGATCCTGTGCCGGTAAGTTGCATATGCACGAGTGTGAGTGGAATATACTGGGGTAGGGCTTGACATTCCCATCCATAATATAACAGGATTCTCACCTGATAAGGGGAAATCTGAAGAGAAAAGTCTAAGGACCCTCAATGTCAGTGAGCCCATATTATACTATGCTAGTCTGCAGTCACTCGGCACTCACCATCAACCCTGCATCCCCCTCACCTCCCTGACCCTTGACTGACCACATACTACACAAGTTGCTTGACTTCTGACACTGTTCCAAAGGCAGAAGTTGGAGAGTGGAGTGGAATTGGCAAAGCGAACAGAACTGATGGATGTTCTTTCCGAAGCAGAATTATTTCTGAAAGTGGAGTCAGAAATGGAACTGGAACTTGGGGTGATGTCAGAGCTGGAAAACCAGGTGTCCCCTGACAGAGGGGGAATCCAAAGAGAAAAGTCTAAGGACCCTCACTGCCTGTGAGCATATTGCTCTGGGACCCACAAATTCTCCTCATACCTGTATCCTTCACATTTCACAAGGAACTGGACTTGGCCTCATACAAATGGGCTGTCTAGGATCTGTTCCACCACATAGTGTTCCTTCCCATCCACAATTTTGGGTGGAGGTTCAGACAAGCCTTCCAACCCAGAATTGGATCTTCCGGAACTGGGAGCAGCTTCACCACATTCACTGCAGGCATATAAACGTTTTCTTGTCTGAAAAATGTTGAAAAAACGGTAAAGATTTTCCAAATATTTTTAGTGTTTTTTATGTAAAAAAACTATAATAAAATTTTGTGTTTTTATTAGAATTTGTTGAGCAAGAAAATTGTAAAAAAATTCAAAGTTTTTTTCAGGGTTTTTTATGGGTTTCTTTGTGTTTTCACTAAGAAACTTATAAAAATACATAAAAAAAACCCTGCAAAAAACTTTAAACTTTTTTACAATTTTCTTGCACAACAAATTCTAACAAAAACACAAAATTTTTGTTAAAGTTTTTTTACATTAAAAACCCTGAAAATTTTTGGAATATCTTTACAGTTTTTTGAACAGTTTTTCAGACAAGAAAATTTTTATATGCCTCCAGTGATTGAGGACGGCGTGGAGACACTGCTTTATCACCAATTGAAGTCACTAGATCAGAGATGGTATGTGTTTGTCAGGGATCCTCCACAAAATAGCTAGGTAGTTATGAAAATTTACTAGGTAATTAATTAGTTTCAAATGTCCTCAAGAAAGGTTGTATTAATATTCTATGCTACCGAGAAGAATACCCAAGCCAAGACAGGTGAGGTGGACCGGCAGATTGCGGGGTAGCATTCCAGGTGGATTTGAGCCATGTGACTTCCCAGTGGTCTTGCAACTGCACCTAGGTCTGGCTATTTTTAGCTGGTGTCCTCATGTGTAAGGTCGGACAGAGCACCCAAGACTTAGCCTGACCTAGTATTGCAGTGGTTGAGGAACCAGCCACATTGAAATGGGCATGGCAGTCATAAAAGTGAAGAGGGGTGCATGTGTGGGAACTCCAGCATTAACTGCGAGGTGATGGTTGAACGACGGCCACATGCACATGTCTCCCCAATCCACAACCTTGTGTGGAGGTACAAGATCCAGCCGCACATGGTTGAAACAAGTGGGCTTGCCAGATACCACCCCAGTTGACGTCCTCAATTCACAGCTAACATAGCCAATAGCAAGCCAGCGGCGGCGAGCAAAGTCAGGATGAGGATCGACGACATGCACATCTACTTGGATGGATCAGGCTTCAAGGGCAACAATGGTGCAGCAGCAATCATCCCTCAGAACGGTGAGGCACTTCATTTCAAGCTTGGAAAGGAAACAAAACATACGATATTTGAAGCAAACTAGTTGGCATTCTCCTGGCGCTAGCGCTACTGGAGAGGCACCCCAAAGCCAAAACAGTGCTGATGACTCTAGACAACCAGGCTGCTATCCAGGCGCTGCAAAACAATTGTCCTCAACCAGCCCAATACATTCTGGACGAGATCCATGCAGCCGACCAAAGACTAGTATGCAGGTGCCGACAGCTGCGCATCCACATAGAGTGGCTCCCTGGCCATGTGGGTGTCAAAGGCAACGAGCTCACTGATATGCAGGCAAAGAGGGCCTCAGAAGGTGACACATCCGATGCTACTGACCTGCCACAGCTCTTGCGGAAATGTCTGCCGGCGAGTGTCATGGCACTGAAGGCACATTGCAAGAAGTCTACCCTGCGGCCCTGGCGGAAAGCCTGGTCCTGCTCCCCCTGATTCCAAAGGCTGTCCAAAATTGACTCAACCATGTCCAACCGCAAGGTCTACAGGATGCTCAGTGCACTGCCGCGCCGTGCTTCAAGTATCATAGTCCAGCTAAGATCAGGTCACATATCCCTCAACCTGTTCCTCAAGGAGATAAAGGCGACAGACTCAGCACTGTGTAAATGGTGTTGGCAACCCCAGACAGTTGTGCCCTTCCTCAAACACTGCAAAAGATTTGTGGACCATCGCAAACGGCTGAGGCGCAAAGCCGGCAAGGCCAGCCACTCTGTGTCACACTTACTAGGAGACCCAAAGATCCTCCCTGCCACCCTTCAATACATCCAGGACACTGCCAGATTCGACAAGTATACTGATATTGCATCACTTGAAGACAACCCAGCCTAAGGCCTCCTCTTATGAATCTGCTGAGCAACACTCATACTGACCCAGCTCTCGCAGTAATCCTAACACTACAACCTCAGCTCTCGCTTACTGCTGAACACCTTCCATGAGGGATTGGCCTCTTGTGCCTCCCGGCCAATTTTGTTGTATACACCCCATCCCTCTGCTATCGCTCTAACTCTTACCCTGCCCCTGACCTCCCCATAACAAACCATACCATATCATGTATAGGCGCCCGCAGATGCACTGGAGATTCAAGGAGTTTTGACCGTCACTGGGGGACCAGTGACAGGATCCCTCTGTGGCAAGAGGCAAAGACCCAGAGATGCAACCATCTCCAAATATACAGAGAGTGTGGCAGGTTTATGGAGACCCCGCCCAGGGCCAGGTGCATCTGCGGATATGCAATTTTCACTCCTATCTCTGAATTACACACTTATACACATTAGTTTACTATCATTAGGGATTGCTAGTACACTCGTAAACACAGTGCACCATAAGCGCCTGGCGCTTCCAGCAGTATAATTGATACTCTGTCTCTGTCTCTCTCTCTCTCTCACCGGTCGTCATTGAGGGTCTGGCTACGAGACTAACGCAATCCGTGTCTTGGTATCGAAGCGGAGGTGACGTGTAACGAAGTGCGAATCAGAGCTTTAAGAGTGTTGATAGGACAGGCTTAATAGTGGAGTAAGAGCACTAAGGAGACCAGTCGATTATCAACGTGTATCGGGGGGATAGAACTAAAAGCTGAATATACATGAATGCTAGTGGGGCTTTTATACTATTTTCCTACTCTATTCCTGTCTTCGGTCAGTGCTTGCCGTGTTGATGTCTTAAATTGGGGTTAGTAATGAGTATTTCATTTGCCCTCCAGTTCACGGCACATGGACTTATATAAAAGTTAAACAGAAACATACCCTGTTGTTGTTCAGTTAGCTTTGGGGTGAGACGGTGCTGCCATAGGCTCATCAGACTGGTGGGTGGCTAGGTCTGCCAGGCCCTCAACCAAAGCCCTGACTACTCGTTCGAAAGCAGCCAAGTCCTCAGTGGTCAGCAAGTTGGTTGAGTAGGGGTGGGACTGACCAGGATCACCTACTTTGGGTGTGTCCCGATGGGCACCGCGGTTTCTGCCCCTCGTGGGGGAAGCCTCCCTTGAGTTGGGAGGAGAGCGGGGTGTGCCTCGCTTGTCAACATTGGGATGGCTGGGCTCAGTGTCTCGTTTCCTATTGTCAGCCTCAGAGTCGCCTCGCCCTCTATTCTGACCACATTCGCGCCTGGAGTAACCCCTGGTGCGGTACTGTGCGTCAAGACGCTCTTCTTTGATGAGCTTTCGTGCTTCTTCAATGGCGGATTTGTAAGATTCCCTTCCACCCCGTTGCAGGTGGTTGTAAAGACCTATCATGGCGTATTTTTCCATGAACGAGTCGCTGCCGTAACCTTGGTCACGGTGTGGCGGAGGGACATAGTACAGTGCATACTCGTGTGGTGTCCTGCAATGAGGTCCACCATGGGTGCAATAATGGTGGTCACCGGCAGCAGGTACGGGGCGATGCTGATTGGGAACATGAGTGGGGAGAGGGGCGCCATAATAACCCGCGGGCATCGTCGTGTGTTGACTTTGTGTCGTGGGGTTTGTGGGGCCTGCCGTGACAGAGGGTGCTATACCTGAGAACTGTGACATTGAGTCCAGCCCGCCGAACGCTGCGGAAATCTTGGAGAGGCTATCATCCGTCTCACGATAGTTCTTGTTGGCCTCGTGAAAACTCTGCCCTCCCAGCCAAGTGTCGTATCCCGCAGGCGCTGTGCCTGGGTCCGGTCCCCCTGCCTACTTGTGTAGCATTGACTTGTTGTGCCAATCCTGGAAGGTGGCGTGCGTGTCAAGGGTATCAGGATGCGAAGTCATGCAGGGCAGTGTTAGCATAATTTGTAGCAGATGTGGCAGGGCATATGAACAAGCAGTAGCCTTTATAGGCTTGGGGATTGAAACTTGTATCGTATGGGCGCTGGTCGGAGTAGTTCGGCCCAACTCAGGCCCCATATGCTCGGGGAGCTCCATCTCGATCTCCAGATTCCAGGGAATGCGACCGAGCCCATCAGGGAGGTTGTCTATGGAAGTGACATTCTGAGCCTCTAAGTAAGCGTCAAATTTTGATAGGTGGCGGATGGATGTGTATGGGAGCCAGGTTGTGTCATCGTTTTGCCATTGAACCTTGAACCATGAATCTCATCCCTTGCCAGTGTGGCTCAGAAAAGAGCGTGGTTGCCACTCCGGCGCCGCTGCGCCCAGGGTCACAACTTGACTGATTGAGCATCCTGGGAATTTTCGGTCATCGTTGGGCACATGTATGTGCGGAAGGTTGGCGGGGAATACAGGGTGTATATCCCGCGCGAGGAGTTCGCTCGGGAGAGCCAGCTTATAGGAAGTCCGCGGGACAACCTCCTGTAAAATCTTGTAGGGGCCTACGAACTTTGGAGCTAGCTTCCTAGCACGGCCTCTTGGTAATTTCAAGTTTTCTGTGGATAAGTACACTAGGTTGTCTACGCAGAATGGGGCTGGTTGACAACATTGGTTGGCAGAGCGAGTTTGTTTCACTCGTTGTACTAGGATTGAGTCATGTGCTGCTGTGAAGGCGTCCTTCATTCTCCTGGCGAATGTTTGTACTCCTGGTATGTAAGAGTCGTTGTGTGTCCAAATGAGTGGGTGTGGAACCGTTCCATAATTCAAGAAGAAAGGGGAGAACCCTGTCATGTCAGAGTGTGCCATATTGAAGGCAAACTCGATGAATGGCAGTTTCTGAACCCAGTCCTTTTGATCGGAAGAAACGGTGATTCGTAGCATTTGTGTGATCGTGCGGTTAGCGCATTCCATCGCGCCGTCGGTCTGTGGGTGGTAGGCAGTAGACATGTGTAGTTTCGACCCGAGGAGCTTATGCAGGTGTTCCCAGAATGTCGCCGTGAATAGGGAGTCCCTGTCGCTGATGATACATTCGGGCATGCCGTGCAGCTTGTAGACGTTATCAAAGACCAGCTCAGCGATTTGTTTGGCGCCGAATGTTTGTTTTGAAGGAGCTAAATGTATCATAGAGGTTAAATGGTCTATGATTACACAAAGCATGTCAAACTCGCCGTGTCTGTTTGAGGATGAGGGCAAGGGGCCAACGAAGTCAATCCCTATTTGCTGCCATCGTCGAGTTGGCACGACTAGGGGCTTCAACTTGCCGTACCTTGCATGGTTGATCAGTTTCGCCGTGGCACAGATGTGGCAGCTGGAACAGAATGTCTTCACATTGTTGAACATTCCAGGCCACCAGAGATGTTCGCGTAAGTAATGAAACATTTTTCTGCTAGCTAGGTGTGCGAGTAAGGAGTGAGCATGCGAAATAAGGATCTCACGAATGTTGCGATCCTTATGCCGACCTTCTGGGATGCATAGCTTTATACCCTCGGTCTCTCGTAGTATGATGAGTCCGTCCTGGAGCATGAAGTTCTCGAAATCGTTAGGAGCGGTGATCATATTTCTGAAGAAACTGTCTTCGTAGTATAGTGATTTCAGTACTTCCGGGAAGCTTAGGGAGAGGTCAAGCATAGAGACTACATCGGTGAATGGTGGTGGGTTATATTCTACGCCCGTCTGTTCTATGGGGTGGTCCGCTACATGACGTGTGTCACGTGTCGGGGTGTCCACGGGGTCACTCGTGTTGTGTAAAGCCGTGGGTTTCACCTTTTGTGGACGAGCACGACGCGTAGACTTCAGCGGCAGCCATTGAAGTTACCGTGGCCATGTCCGGGCCTCCTATTTTCTCAGTCGTGTTTGAGACAATCAACACTCATGAAGCGTTGAAGCCTGGCATTACCCTATGTTGGAACAGGAAAGGTGTGCCTAGTATCATATCATAGTTCTCCAGATTAATGACATCAAAGCACCGTCTTTCCAGTATGTCTTGATATGCAAATTCGACATTTGTTGAGCAGTTGATCATCGTGCGAGAACCTGTGGCTGCCAGCTGGCAAGGTAGAGGTTTTGCTAATTGCTCTATTGGGAGCTTTAACTGATCGACTGCCATAGTGGAAATGAAATCTGCTAGGGATCCGGTATCAAGCAAGGCTCGTACATCCTTCCCGTTTATTTGTACCGTGATGACTATTGCCTTGGGTATTAGTCGCTTGAAATCCTTCGGTCTTCCGGAGTTACGCTCCATTTCCTGTGATCATTGTGGTGCTTTTACTACCTTGCCGCGTGATTTGGTGACAGTGGTATTCGATGTTACCAGTCCGGTGGCAGCGACGTGGAATGTAATGTGTGGTGCACTATCTTCATCGTCCGACTCATCTTCTATCGGGATGAGGCCAGGCGTGTCCCCGTATATGTCCTCTTCCTCAGGCGGCAAGATTTCCTGCAGTATGTTTTGTAGGCGCGTTTCCTCTTCATCTTTGCTGTCTTCTTCGTCTGATGAAAAGGTGTAATCGACACTGCAGCTGGTAAGGGAGTGGGCATCATCGTGTTCTTGCGCTCATCTATTGTTTGCTATTCGCTCCGTGTTCTGCGTAGCCAGTTGTTGGTTATTGAGGTGTCGCGGATTATCAGCTAAGTTTAGCCAGTCTTCGCCATCCCATCTTGAACCTAATTTTGTGAATGTACGCAGAGTTCTTCGGCTGTCTACCCACATATCGTCTGAGAATCGCTCTATTGCGGGGGGGATCTCTCGAATTCTGCGGATGTTTTCAAACTCTATCCAATCTATGCAGTCGAAGTCGTTGTCCAGGATCGTTGTTACTTCCAGTGAGTATTGCATATTGAATAACCTATCATTTATTAATACGTCGTTTGCTGATATTGGGATTGTAGTGTAACGACTGAGCTTGGTGCAGTTGGGGGGTAGTAAGCAGTGTCCTGTGCTTACAACTTCTGATAGGGAGTGGCTGATGGCATCCCAAAAGCTCTGTGGGAAGTTCATAGCATCTGGTGCGTCCCTTGGTTCTTCCTGTGGCGTTAACATATTCAGCTCAAGCAATATGTT
Source organism: Gautieria morchelliformis (assembly GCA_015179125.1). NCBI lineage: Eukaryota > Fungi > Basidiomycota > Agaricomycetes > Gomphales > Gomphaceae > Gautieria > Gautieria morchelliformis. Next base: position 5,261 of record WHVA01000502.1, on the reverse strand, counting down.
TTCAGAGGCTAAGCAATCTAGTTCCTTGATGGAGCTTGTCAATTCTACTGTCGCAGCCTGTATGCCTGGCGGGCGTTTTAGGTTGCTATTCGTGATTGTTGTGCGTTTAGGGCAGTCCCTTGATAGGTGGCCCGCCTGGGAGCACAGGAAGCATAGACCCTTTGCTCGTAGGTCGTCTTTCTGAGCATCGGTGAGTCTGTTTTTGCGTCTTGGTGAGCGTGATTGCTTCCTTGTGCGAGGATTAGCTCTGATATCATTTGTGGTGTTATCTCTAGACTTAAAATCACAGAAGTTGCGGCGTTTAGATGGAGAAGTCCGCGTCCTGAGTGCGTCGGTTGGGGACACCAGTCGTGGGTATGCGTCGCTATTCCTCGATGGTCGTCTAGGGTCCATTTTTGGGAGAGAAGCGTTGCGTCTTTCTTCGTATTGTCGTAAGTGTTCTGCCTGTTCGAAACGCTCAGCTGTTTCTTCTAACGTTGTGAGATCCGTGTATTCGTCAGATAAGCCCGCTTTATTCCATTCTAGACGAAGGTAGCTATTGGCGCCATTCCATAGCTGTTGGACAATGTGAAACTCCGTAATATCCGGTAGACGCGTTGCCAGAGATCTCAGGTGTCGTATGTATTCTCGCATTGTTTTCTTGCCTTGGTAAGCTTCATAGAATTTCGTACGCATCTGTTGTCAAAAACGTGCTGGAAAACAGAAGTCAAATAGCTCTTTTCCTAGGGATTCTACCGTGTAGTTGTTGGGTTGAGGGGCCACGAACGTCATGTAGTATTTCGCCGCTTTTCCTTTCATAAATTTTTTCATGTGTTTGACACGAAAATGTGATGGAAAATTTGTCATTTCGAACCAATTATTTACTTCAAACGTCCATTGTTCAAACACGTCGAAGTCTGCGGAGCCGTCATAGGGATCTGGCTCCGAGATTTTCACGCGGGACGTGTCCGCAAGTCTTTCTTTCAGTCTTTGACGGTAGGCTTTCTTTCGAAGTATTTTGGCTTTGTACACACTAGGTGGGTCACTGGATTTAGCCGATGACACGTCCGTGTCGTATTGCCGGTTCGTGGGGGGCCTCGTCGTTCCTTCCCTGAAGATATTAGCCAGATAGCTTTGGACCGGAATCTGATCCGTAGCACGGGTCAGGAGCGGGTAAGCAGTCCTTGCTGTTTCCTTATTCCCGGGTTTCAACTGTCTAAGCTGATAGACCCCAGGGAGGAGTCCGCTCCGTTGAGTTCTACGTGGAGTTGTTGGGCAGGCAGTTCGTCAGTTTGGGAGGTGACCGTCTGTACGTTTACTGTCGACGTTGTATCCTTTGAGCTCGAGTCACGCGCCCTCCATTTTCCTTTCTGCGCCGCAGTCAATCTAGGCGTCGCTGGGGCGTTGTCTTAGCAAGTTGTGACGTCGACGGCGCAGTCGATTCGGACGTCGCAGTGATATTTACATCGGTGTAATGAGACATGCGTTGTGCTCGATCTTTTATTATCTCACACAGTGATTTCGAGTCCATGTTGTCTAAGATGCCGATCATGAACTGTCAGTAAGGGTCCTCGTCATGTTCCAGTGTTGTCGGGGATGGTCTGCGTATTCGTCTGGATTTACCAGGCGGGCGTGACGTCCATGAAGCAGGGATCTCGCCGTATGGATCTTCCGACCCGTCGTAGTCGGACCATGCTGGCGATTCACAACCTGCCTGTTCCGGAGTCTCCGGTGTGGGGGCGCGTCGTGTGCTGATGCGATCGGGGGGAGTCGTCGGTAGGCCAGGACTGTGATCAGAGAACCAGTCCTGGAAGTAGCGAGCATTCGTCCGAACTATTGCATGGCCATTCGGAGGCCTTCCCTTACCCGTGTCGCGTTGGGCCGGTAGGAATTCGTCTTGACTTGACTCGGTGTCGACGTATTCATTGTCGACTTCAGCTTCACTCGCAGAGCGGTGGCGGGACAAATTTCCGCGTTGCAGTGGGTCATGGAGGAAGGAGAGAAGAAGTGCGAACGGTGAAATTTGGACATGGACAGCTCGAGTACTTAGTGCAATAGCTGCCGCTGCACATCGAAACCAGCCGCTTAGCATGAGCACTGCAGCGGCACCGTGATATTTATGACAACAATAATCATAGTTGGAAGCATAACATCTACTGCAACAAGTGGCAACCGCAGTGCGGCCAGTGGCACAAAACTACGCGACCCACGAATTGCAGCTGCAGTCGTGTACAGGGCGAATTCAATGGCTGATCTATGCACGACCGAGGGCACAGGTGCAGCCGCAACGAGCAGTCTTCAAGGGAAGCAGAAACAGCAACAACCATCATATCAAGCTTATAGTAATTATAAAGAGCGTACTTTCGAGAGCAACGCGGCTCAGTCACATTATTGAGCTAATCCACCGGCACCAGAGTACCTGTTATTTTCACAGACGTACACCACAGCTCATTACATAACATCTCGTCGCCGACCACAAGCGTAGACGTCAGCCAGGGATCTCACAAGCGCAGTCCCCTGGAGGCACCATTACGAGCGGATATATTCCCCCACTGGTACTAGCAGAGAAGAAGCTGGTAAGGTTCAGGAGAAGGAAAACAAAGAGGAGGCGCGCAGTGACCAGTTAAAGTACGACGTACCTTCACAAACGCGGTACCTTAGGGACCTGGCCCGTGCACGATGATGCAAGCGCCCACGTCGAAGCTATAAAGCCCTCCCGGCCCGCGACATTGGACTTCTTTACCACTCTGGCCTTTTGGTACGTGCCCCATTAACTTACGAGAGTACAGTAACTAACAAACTTTACAGGCTTAGATCAAGTGTAGTATCTGTTCTTTTTAGTTTAACCACTAAAATGACCGCACCGCGGTCATCATTGGTTAGCCAATTTTTGCCGCCCTCGTCCTTCGACCTCTGCTTGCACGTTGGGGGACACGATGACCTTGCTATTGCAGTACCGGCTTGTGTCGTCAGGGGATCTTCTGTTCGCTTACTCTTACAGCCTTGCCATTGTGCCCCTTATTAAAGGGGCAGAAGCATCACTGTAACGGGACGTGAATAGAATTTCCTTGGCCATGAATGTTATTCAGATGGTGTTTTCAGGTTGATTAGTTCCACGTAACTGTCCTGTGGTGGCGGTTTCCTTTATGTTGACGGTGGAGACCGCAGTGATTGATTTCATTGTCAAGCCTACTCTATATGCCCTGGGAGTCATACGTAGTTCTCTTGTGGCCTGTGCCCTGTTCAAGGACATTACAACATACGATTGTCTGCGTTAACATGGCGTGCCGCTCTCGTGGGCACAGCGCGGGGGCTAACAGTTGTCACAGACCTGGCTGCATCCCATGTAGGCTGGATGACTGCCTATCGTTGACACCTACGCTAAGTGATCATCCCACTTTTGGCTGCCAAATTGTCGACTGCTTTCGGCTTCTATGTAGAAATACGTACCAGAATGCTCATATGTTACCACGCTCTGGTCTCCTACTTTGACTCATGAAACGAATGAGCAGGAATGCTCAATCTGCCATCATCTGACTTTAGGCGTTACTGCGAGTACTACTGGGCCCTCGCAGTGCTAGTTTGGGCGTAATACCTCTAATCCGCTTATTGTCCTACAATACCTTTTTCTTCCTGATCTACTGCTCTGTTTTCTCAGCTACGTGGCAAGCCCCAACTCAACTTCTCTCAGTTGTGTCTATCAACCAACTTCTCGCCCTTACGCACCGTCAAACTATCTATCGATCGGTTGAACTTGCGCCCTTGACCATCTCCCTGCGTATCGTCCGGTGAATCGCGCAGGCCTCTCTTGGCCTGCTAAACCATATACTCTTACATAAGGGATCTCCGGAATAAACAACAGTCCATGTGCCGCAAGTGGCGGTTGATTCTGGATGGCTAGGAGTACACACCGCCTCGGGATGCTTTGTAAAGCCATCTGCGGGACTCGATCAATCGTTTGACATCAACGTGGCTGTAGCACAGCAACAATCTTCTTGATTGGCGGCCCTCGTATCGCTTCTTCTCACCAGATCCTGCATTATTGAACAACCGATGCGTCATGGCTATTCTCCCAATCTAACAAGGTCCCATGTCATATGCTCAATTTCTGTTCATCACTGGTGCTGGTTAGTCTATTGGGGATCAGGAGCGTTAATCGTCACGCAAAATAGGCGGTACCTCAGTTGACGTCTATGTTTATAGCAACTTAATAATTGGCAATGTCTGAGTCTGACCGATGTTTATGGCAATAATTGGCAATGTGTCTGAGCAGGTACTTACATACTCAGGGGCAAAGTGATATAGAGGGCTATGTGCCACCAATACACTAACCCCTTTTTTGTTGATATATATAAGAGTGCGACCAGACCTCAGCATTACCCCGCTCACCCACATTCCTGCTAGATATAGCTATGAACCATAGTCAAGAGCCATCTGGAACTGCCCATGTGCGTGTACTCTGGGCCGCCCTTCCGAAATTCAAACTAGCGGGCTGGCTGACGCATACCATGGCACGCCTCAGGATCATGAAATGTGGGTCAATGTCATGATGTCATCAACATCGTCCGAGTCAGAGATTCTAAATTTGTTCCGTGCAGGCTAGATGAGATGCACGAAGCTATGAAGTTTTATCTCGGAGGGAGACTTTCTTTGGCCCCGCTCGAGAAATCAGCTCCACCGATGAGCATTATGGACATGGGGTCAGCTCCATCCTTAAGAAGAGAAGAAGCCGAGACTAATCCAATTCGTAGATGTGGCAGTGGAGCGTGGGCTATACAAGCGGCAGAACAATTTCCAGATGTGGACATGCTTGCGGTTGACATAACCATGCTGCCATCAAGGTCAGAGAGTTCTCTCGAATTCAATCCGAGTTACTGCTCATGCGAAGAGAAGACCCTTGCCTCCAAATTTACGATTCCAGATACTTGACCTCACAAAGCCATGTCCATTTGGGTCCCAGTTGTTTGACATTGTGCATGCACGCTCCGTCTTTCTCCATGTGAGTCTTTGCGGCTGTTCATTATACGATACTCAGACTCCACAGCTTCCTAACTTTGAAGAAGTCCTCAACAGCGTGATGCAGCTTGTCAAACCTGGCGGCTGGCTGCTGTTAGATGACGGCGAAACTGTGTGCCGAGACGAGCCTGGCAACGAGGTTGCCAGGAAAATGCTTCAGGAATTTAAGGAGCGCAGGAAGATCAATCCACGTGTCACAGCTTCAGCGGTCCAGGGAATTATTGAGTCTTCGGGGCTTTTCAGCGAATTCAACGTGAGGAAAGTAG